>JZLH01S0412662.1:16612-43759 GCA_001188425.1 Eucidaris tribuloides | reverse complement strand
GTCATATGCAAGTTTATGCAAATTAGGTGTTTATGTTGGGAAAATGACTTGAAAAATGTCAGTTATCATACAATCTGTACTTTCATCTCTAAAACATCACCTTAGACACGTACATGTACTTATACATGATTATTATGTTAAACTTTAGCTTCAATGGGTTATATGGCGGCCATTTTGAATTCATTTATATGCAAATTTATGCAAATTATGTATGTCAGAGTGTTAGAAAGTTTATAACTATATAACATTTGCATTCCCTGACCTTAGAAACATGGGTATAGACACCAGAATTTACTTTCTGTGGTTCCCATGTGGCAAGATATGGACAAAAATATGCCATAAGGCGGCCATTTTGAATTTATGCAAATTAGGCATTGATCCACCTCTCGGATTTTCGGGGACTTTTAATATGTTGTTTTGGTAGCCCGTCCAGGTTATATGCAAGTGGTTTCGTTTCTGTTGCAATTTGTTTTGGGTCATTTCATATTTTGACTGGACTAGTAGGCTTATACCACAATCAAGAATATCACACTTGAATGCGTATTTAAATGATTAAACTGGTGGTTAAAATTCATATTTATGATGAACATGGCTGGCTGCGCTTTATTATCTTTAGATAAGATGTAGTTAAAGATCTATACTCAGAAAGATTGCCATGTTCGCTTCAGACAATAAGAGGAGTCGTGTTAATTTGATCACAACAATATTTAAATCGCACAATGTAGGGTTGTTTGAGTTGGCTGTAATACAATAATTGTACATCCTCCGGGAATACACATATTTCTCGTAACACCTCATCAACTTTTTGTTGGTTAAGCATGGAATTTATTCATGTACACTTGCACTATAAGATACGCAAGTTGAATATTTAATATATACACCAAGACGTTTCCTTAAAGCCACAGGCTAACAATGACCACAGTCAGGCCCACGGTAGGAACTTTTTGAAAGTGCACACAGAAAGGACGTGATTCTAGACATGGTAAATACATATTTTAAAAGTATATCTTTTTTGAAAAAAAATATTAGGGATTGTAGTCAGATTTTTCAAAAAGATGTATACAACTATTTATGTAAACAAAAATGTAATTGGGTAGTCATACTTGTGAGGGAGGGAAACGACTGAGCAGGGGAGGGTGTGGGAGGGGTATGCCCCTCCCACATAAGAAACTTTTTGAAAATACGCATAAAAAAAGACGTGATTCTATACATGGTAAATACATATTCTAAGGTATTTTTTTTGAAAAATTATTAAAGATTGTAGTCAGATTTTCAGAAAGATGTACAGGAAGTATATACTTGCGAGGTAGGGAACGACCGAGCGGGGAGGGTGTGGGAGGGGGTATACCCCCGTTCCACGGTAGGATTTTTTTTTAGAAAATACGCATATCTAGACATTCTAGACAAATACATCTTTTAAAGGCCTATTTTGAAAAATAATTAAGGATTGTAGTCAGATTTTCAAAAAGATGTATAGAAAGTATGGTACAAAACTGTAATTGGGTACTTCTTGTGAGGGAGGGAACTTTTTGAAAATACGCATAGAAAAAACGCGATTTTAGACATGGTAAATACCTATTCTAAAGGTTTATTTTTTGAAAATTATTTAGAGATTGTAAGCAGATTTTCCAAACCCGGAAAGTATGTATAGTCATTCTTTCGAAGGACGAATACGACAGAGCGGGGGGGGGGTGGGAGGGGGGGATACCCCTCCCACGGTAGGAGCTTTTTGAAAATTCGCATAGAAAAGACGTTTTTCTAGGCATGATAAATATTATTTCAATGGTATATTTTATCAAGATTAGCGATCGGGTATCATACTTGCGAGGGAGCGAAGCAACTGAGTGGGGGACGGTGTGGGAGGGGGGATACCCCCTCTCACGGTAGGAACTTTTGAATATACACATAGAAAAGACGGGTTTTGTATAGGCGTGATGAATATATATTTCAGTGGTATATTTTAACAAGATTAGGGATCGGGTATCATAATTGCGAGGGAGCGAAGCAACTGAGCGGGGGGAGGGTGTGGGAGGGGTAGAAAATTTTTCAAAATACGCATAGAAAAGACGTGTTTTCTAGGCATGGATTTCAAAAAGATATTCAGGAAGTATGTGAAAACTGTAAATACTTGCGAGGGGGCGGGGGACGGGTATGGTAGGGGGAACCCACGGCAAGAAATTTGTAAAAATACGCGTAGCCAGGAGCTTTGAGTTTTTTTATAATTAAAATTGAACGATCTTAAGCATATTAAAGGTAAGGTTCACCCTGACATCAAGTTGGTTTTAATAAAAGCAGAACAATGAGAGGAACATACGGTACTAATGAAAGTTTGGAGAAATCCATCAAAGAATAAGAGAGTTATGAATAAAGTTTAAATTTGTGACGTCACATGCCAGCAGCTTCCCATTGTCATGTAATATAAATTCCATAAAGTGCCATTTTCTCAGAAAATTGAAAATGGTGCAACATGTGCACGCAATATATAATTAGAAACATTACTTCATACGTACTTCTATGAAAAAAAAACCATTCTATTATCAGGAACCAATAAAAAGTGGTAATTTATTGAACTATAGGCCTACAGCAACTTTATCAATGATTAATTTTTTTTCTTGAAAAGTGGGGGATGATTGTATAGGCCATCTCCCCCTCGAAAAATGTGTGTGTGTGGGGGGGGGGGATATATCTCCCATCCCCCGGGATTGACGCCAGTGCAATCTTCTTCGCTACGAGTAGAAATTTAATTAGAAATGAAATTTACGGGTATCTAATACCTTCTACCGTGAAATTAACAGCCGTATGTTGCCAGATATTTCAATTTCCGTTCTCATATTGCATGGAATGGAATCCACATTTAGATTGAATTAAATATACTCCGACAATTCAGATTTTTAAAAACATTGCATCTATGTCAGAGTTTGATATGAATATGAACGTCTCTCTCTGATTAAGTGATACATGTTCTTAAAGGGAAAGATATATTTTTGTTTGGGTAAAAATGTCGTGTACAAGAAATTGAAAAAAAAATGCAAGCGAACGTTTTATAATAGACTTGCATAGATGTTTAGATATTGCAAGGATTTTATGCATCCGTGGAATCCACATATGGACCTTAATGTCTGGGAATCATTGATCTCCTTATTATAAACCAAACGATAAAAGAAAGAGTATTTTGAACACAAATAGACATACACAGGGTTGAAACTGGTCAGGGGCGGCGCCATGGTAAAAAATCGTAGGTGGGGGGGGGGATCCGTCGGGAATAAAAAAATATAAAAAAAATGGCCGTCAAAAAGACAAAACCCCCAATTAAACACCAACCAAAAGGGAGGGGCAGGAACCCGACTCCGAAAAAAATATTCCTCACACCCCCCCCCAAAAAAAAACCCCGACCTGTCGCCCACTGTTATTGGCGCGACTCCCACCCCCTCACCCCTGACCCCGCCACCCCCATCAACCGTCCGCTGTCAATGGGTAATGAAATACGATATATATTGTAGTATTTTTTCCAGCCATTTTTTTCAGCTAAACTGGTGCTTTTGACTGTTGTTAATCACTCTCGATAAACTACTTGCACCCCTTCACCCCCTCCCACCACCCCCTCCCACCACCACCACACACACACATCAATAATCCTGTAATTTACAATAACTTTTTGAGGTTTTGCGTGTGCATCACTACTCGCACGCGCGCGATGACGATCTCATAATCCGGAAGTGTACACGCGCACGAACGTAGATAAAATTTGTCATTTCCGTCAAATCTCGTAGCAGAATACGAAGTATTTCATGTTTACACAGTGAGAGAGAGAAAAAAGTCTGTCATCAAAATTGATAAGAGGAGATAGACTGTGGTGATGGTGTTGGTTACATCGTCTAATTTTTACAACCCTACTCTGCTCGTCCGGCTCTGACGTTTATTTTGGTTGTTACTGTTGGATCCCACTTTTGACTTCCTTCAGTCCCACGTGCTTCCTTTCGTGTTTGGTAAGACATTCCACATTATGATTATGAATTAACTCGTTTATTTGTGTTCACATCTCATCTTACAAGGTGTAAGTATAAACTTGAGATTCTATTTCTCATCTGTTATGTGCATTAAGCCACACATGCAGCAGTAATCATAACTGTAAGTTTTGTTCATGATAAGTCACTCATGTAAGTGATTCCATCGATCCATGCATTTAGAGTTTTGGACCGAAGGCTTCGACCAGTATGACTGTATATTGTGTCCGATTCAAGGTTATCGGACAATTTGGATGAACATTTTACAGGTACCTAATATCTGTCCGTCGTAATCATCCGATAACCTCTGTAAATTGACCGGACGCGATACACGGGTCAAAACTTTCGGTCTACATCATACAGCTCGGGTGATTTGTATAATAGGGATTTTGTGTTTCATGGGAAAGGAAACAACCAAAAAAAGGGGAGGGGAGGACACAGCTGACTTTCATTAACCTGTTGTAGACGGTTTGATTTTGCTTTAACACGCATTTCCCATAGACGTCGTGACGAGATATCTCGTCACTCGTCAACGGGTTACTGTAATACAGTACGGATGACTGGCGAAGTGACATGATATGGGCTTATTCATTTTAGTTCATTGTATTTACGGATAGAGAGTGGAACAAAGGAGTTGAGGAAGCGTGAAGTACGTGCTTTCATTGACCTGTACTCTTTGCCTGAGCGCATGAGAGTTATAACATGGGTGTAGAGGGTAATTAACATTTCCTTGACTAACATTGCCATTTTCAAACAAAAGTGGACATGAGGCCTGAGGGTGAAAATTAACACTTGCAAGGAATCAATAGGCTTCACCGCTTCAATATTTTTTGAAACTACTAGATATCTTAGATGGTAGTTTTCCATGAAAATTACATAAAATAATTTATTACATGTATATCTTGTAATACAGTGAATTTAGAACAAGGGTAATTTAATGTTAATATGGGTATTTTTGCATTTTGTTGTGTCACTCACGGCATGTAAGGGGGGACCATTTGCCACAGAGTGGGATTGATTTACTGTGACAATATATGTAACATGTAGATAGGTAATCTATTTATGCACATGTTCTAGGACTCTGGTACTCTTGGAGAACTACTTTGGTACGAATCCAACCATAACCGATAATGGTCAGACACCCATGTCCAAAATTTGTTGTGTCACTCACGCATAGTTTTTTAATCATAATTACTTGACAAATTGTAGAATTCAAATCCAACTGGTAATGACACATGATACCTACATGTAATATGGTAGTCATCATCCATTCATAACCTCCAAGTGGGAAGATATGAGCCCATGCGACTCTCAAATTGTTGTGTCACTCATGTTTGAAAATGACCAAATGCATATATTTGGTTAGTGTCTTTTGCAATAGCTGACCTGAAACAAAATGGGTTTTGAAAGACAAGAAAATTAATTTTTCTCATGGATTCTAACAATTCCCAATCACCACTTTGACACTTGTCTGACAATGACATGAACAGAGCAACATGCAGCTAGCAGGCCATATTTGTGTGTGATCATAATCATGTGATCAACCTTTTTTAAAGTAACATTTTAAACCATCTTGAAAATGATTGAAAGGGACTGTTTGAAAAGTGTAATGCTAGTAAACCACTGATCACCACTGGAGTGTTTTCGCAAGAGAGCATTTAATCTCCTTTTTCTATGATGTGTTCACTAAAAACACCTTTTACAACAATTGCAGCATATATCCCACCATCCTTGTGCTTGCCATAGCATAATATAACAATGATGACATTAAAAAAAGTTAAAAACAAACAAAAAACTATAAGACTCTGTGTCTCTGATAAAGTCTAAAAATGAAGCCTGAAAAATTTTACTTCAAAATGATCATTTAGTGCTTTAAATAGTGAAACATTTAAGAGTACCCAGTTTTGCCAGTTTCCCCCATAGACAGCTGTGTTACAGTTTACCATACATTGAATGCATAACATTTATCACTTGTGATGTCCAAAACAGGTATAGCTGTATAACTTGCCAATGGCAGCACAACTTTCCAAAGTTCTGTATGATAGGATGTTTATTTGTCCATTCATGCACTGGTATGTAGCTCACACACTTTTTTTCTTCAAATTGAGCTCTTCACATTGTATACGGTTTTAACCGCATGATTCTACATGTATGTACTTGTACATGTACATGGAGTAAGCACAAGATAAACAAAGGAGTTGTGCATAAAACTATGGGACAGGGAGCATGGGTCATGTACCCTCTCCCAAAGTTAAAAGGTTCTATTGAATGCTGAAATTGTATTCTATATGCTGAATATTGTGCGGTGGTTTTATTTTTGTGAATTTCCTGACTTACTGAACGCCATAATTTGCACTTCTATTTCTGTACAAAGTGAATGCAAATACAATCAAATTGCGAAAATATGCTGTTGCAAATGCCCCGTCTTAAGCAAAATCGCGAAAATATATGGCCACGAAATATATGGCGTATACATTACTTGGTTTACACATTTCATTTGGTACAGTATAGGCCTACAATATCAACATTTATTTTTTTTTGGGGGGGGGGGTTAGGAGGGAGGTACAGTGCTCACTCACAGATTAACACGGTGAACAAAGATAGAGGCTACAGTGCTTTGTAAAATGTTCTCTTTGTTCATTCCACATGGTCTAGTGCCAGAAGCTTTGATGAACTTTTGGGATAAACTTTTCCATGTAAAATTTTAATGTGATTGTAAATTTAGTCATGTTTGAATAATCAAATGTAAAATGATATGGTTGATTCTCAACATGCCAGAGAATTTAAACCTCTAAGGACTTTATGTGTATTATTTGGCGCAGATCTGCGACTTTGGCATGTTAATGATTAATGAGGGTATGGGTACTTATTTAATCAGAATATTTTTGTTGTTGTTAATACAAACAATTTCAGGCAAGGAGTAATTATGAGGGGAAGTTCAATCTATATCCAGTGGCAAACAAGATATCAACATGAAAAATTCAGAAAAACAAGTTTCCTGCAAGAGGCTGATAATATTCATTTCTGTATGGTGATTTCTCATTTTTTTCTCATTTCTCCTCCAGTTATTCCTCCTCACGTGATGAAGGGTGTGGTCATCACAGCCATACTCACAGCATTAGCCAGCTGGAGTATGGCCAGTGTCCCCATCATTGCAAGATTCACAAGAGAGAGTAAGTACAGTACAGTGTGTCCCAGAAAAAAAATGTCCCTCTCAGAAACTTTCATTTGATTACCAAAATCTAGTTTTATATAAAGTATGTCGGTATTTCGGTATATCGTTTTTTAATGATATTTTAATTTGTCGGTATTCCCGGTATAGCCATTGAAAAAATATCGCTATATCGACTTTTTCCGATATTCCATTTTCTCCGATATTTTCTTCCATATGTCGACAAAATATCAACATCCATTTGCAAGTCATGTTATATCTTTCCTTCCACAATAAGTTGCCTTCAAAAGAGATGTTTTTGTGAATATTCACGCTGAATTTGCCGATTGCGGACCACTTTCACATGCACAGACATGTCGCATGTCGCATCAAAAAATTCACAACTCAATTCTTGCAGACTCTCACGCACCACAGAGATTTTTTTCTTTTGTAGAGACGTTATAATCAGTATTTTGGCGAGTTAAAGAATTCATTGTTGTTGATATTTGTTACCAATGATAGTGGTATGTTCTAGTAACAAATATTTTAACCTATACATCGTTTCAACTGTCATACGGTCGGTCAATTGACTGGTGGTTTCAGTCCCACACATTGTCATCGGTATTGTGCATTTACTCCCCATGGCATCGAGTCAACTCGTGCAGTTGCCTGAGTCGGCATGCTACCGGTATACCAAGTTTCAACGCTATTTTTTCAGTGATATCGGTATACCGGAAATTTGTCATACCGACATTCTTTAGTTTTATACTCAGTTAAATTTACATATTTAGAAAGCCCACTTAATTTTGTAATTCCTGAGAAAATTTCAATGGTTTTGCTTCATTGGTTTTGAATGCACAGGCTCTTATGTAACATTAGTGCTTTCCAGCCCATTCCAAGTTTGATATTTAAAAAAAGGCACATCACAGACATTTACCTTATACCATGCTTCATATGAATTATCTCTATGACTGTTCATTCACTTTTTGAGATGAAAACTATTAAATCAAAGTTCTGTTCCACTGGTCATGTTTGCTTTCAGAGAGTGTGTTCCACTTATTGTTTATCCTTTCTTGTCCAGCTTTTAAACTTTTATTGTTCTCCTGCATGTCATTCCACCTGAGTGTTGCATTAGGTGTTGCATTGATGTAGCACTGCAAACTTGGAATAGGCTGGAAAGTTCTGCTGTTACATAATAGACTGTGTATTCAAAACCAACGAAAATTTCACAAAGGTTGGGAAATAAAATGGGCTTACTAAATCTGAACACTAAATTATAGAATGATGCTCACTTTTGATTTTAATTTAGTGGTTTATCAGAGGGACTTTTTTTGGGACATACTGTATATTGTATCTGGGAAATTATGTACCTATTGGACGCATAGACAGTTACTACCCCCCCCCCCAAAAAAAATGATTTAGACGACTGCCCCCAGCCATAACTATTAACTACCACCCAGACAATTACCCTCCTCCTTGATAACTACCACAGTACCCCCCCCCCCAATCACACTATTCAGTTACCTCCAAATTACATTCACAGTTTGGAGGGTAATTAAACATTTTGGTATTGAATTCTTGGTAGTTTTATGAATATTTCTTATTTAAAAATGAGATGCTCTTATTTTAGTGTTCTTATTAAGATACCAGTAATATTTGGATAAACTTTGCTACAGTGTGTTGGGCATTGGCAATAGCCCCAACATCTGATAAGCCAGTATTTTAGTTATATTAGGTCTTACAGCCATAGGCTAACGTTGACCACAGTTTTAAAAAATGTGAGCTACATAATCCCCCATGCTCAAAGTGTCTTTGATAAGGTATAAAAATGAAGCCCTGAAAGAAATTGTATTTCAAAATGTTGATTTAGTGCTTTAAAATCTTGAGTAAAAATCTGCAAGCACACAAATTGACTGGATTCACCTGCCCATTTGCTCCCATTGACTTAATGTGTGCAGATCTAGGCTATTTTATCCTCCACCCGAGTGCAAATTGTTTATTCATGCATATCTTGCCCGTGGAAGCATAACTTTCCAAACTTTTGTAACCTAGGGTGTTTATTTGTCCATTTGAACACTACTATGTAACTCAGATATCAAAGTTTGATAATTTTTTTAAATTGAAGCTCCACAATGTTAACCTATTACTTAAACATGTCCAGCCTTTTTGAACAGTGCTATATTGAGCAACTTTTGAAGTGTAGTGTTAATTTCGAAAAGCTGCCGGTAAACCTTTTTATGCATGATGGAGAAAAGTGTAGAGTACAAAGTTTGTAGATAAAAGTATACCCTTTCTAAGTATACTTTTTTTGTTTAATTTTATAAAGATTTGTTAAGTTGAAATGAGTTTTGTGAAGTATTATATTTCAAACAGTATATCCTCAAGTTCATAAAAAGTGTGCATTTTTTCCTTCCCGACATCCCAATGTAAACCGCTATATTTTCACAGGTAATTTTAACATAACTTGTCGCTGAACAATTTCCAGTGGGTTTGATGTTGTTTCTGATGTCTGGGGGGGGGGGGGGGTCAATAGAACACTTTGTCAATGATTGACGAAAAAGTTGTCTGATCAACCCAAACTATACTTGAATTAAACCGATCTATATACATGTACAAGCACTGTGGATTTCCAAATGAAAGAAAAACAAATCACGTTTGTTCTGAATGTGCCAGATTGATTGTACATTTATAAATACTATGGTGGATTCAATTTTGTTTCCAATATTTTGACTGCCAAGTCCATGCATACATGTAAACCAACAGCAATAAATTTTGTTTGACTTTAAGTCTCTCAGGGCTACTGTACAGATCTACTTCCTTGCCGGGATTACCACATATTGTTAGTTGACGGATACACAGTGGTCAGTGTTTGTAGCTCTTTGAAATGAATAGCTCTCAATTGTTTTATTAACACCTACAATGGCTACCCACTTGAATGGAAGTGATCTCTTCCTGTGGCACAGTAGGATTTCCTGTGCAATTGTAACAGACAAACATGAATCACACATGTACCGGTACTGCTGTAATACCCCGGTATCCTGTCAGAGAGAATTCTAAATGCTCCAAATCCAAGTCCAACTACCATCAACATTTGGTTAGAATGATCCACTCTATGT
Source organism: Eucidaris tribuloides (assembly GCA_001188425.1). Classification (NCBI taxonomy): domain Eukaryota; kingdom Metazoa; phylum Echinodermata; class Echinoidea; order Cidaroida; family Cidaridae; genus Eucidaris; species Eucidaris tribuloides. The sequence continues at coordinate 33,488 of JZLH01S0412662.1, read as the reverse complement.
GTGGCTATGTCGAATGTCAAGCTTTATGGCTATGGCCAGGATTTGGTTTCAAAAACAGAGTGGGCGAGTTCTAAAGCAGTACGTGAAATGTTTGTGTACCATACCTTATAAGCCCCAAAACATGTTGAAATACGGTATACCTTATATTCCAAAAAAGCAGTGAATATATGGGCTGTTACCATGAATATGGGAGTGGTCAGTTTGTCTTCCTTCCTCCAAATTCACTACCATTTCTTTAAAAATGCACTAATCCAGTCACTCAACCATTGGGTAATAATTTTGTACATTTAATACCTGTATAAAACACCACAACTTTGTTTGTATTTTGTGTGATCTTGATAGGTACGCCATTGCACCAAGTCACCTTGTTCAATTTTGCCACACAAGTTTGATCCATTTTATCGTGCATATTTGTCCCATACCTTTTACCAGTGTACACCTCACAATGTTTGTTCAGTGAATGATTGTATTAAGCCATAGGTTCTCAATTAGCGGCACATGGAAGCCACTGTGATAAAAATAATAAGTTGTATAATTTGTTTGAATTTGTATTTTGGGAGTTCTCATTAATTAGAGCTATTCTGGGCCACTTAAAAGGCCTCATATCTAAAAACTTAGGGGGCTATGCCCAGGGCTTGCATTAGCCGGTATCACATCGCAATTAGCGCTCCAATTGAGCCCAACTGCGACACATATAATTTTTTGGATCGCTAATTTGCGATACAAGTGGTCAACCAAAATATCAAAATGTTAAAATTTACTTGCCCGATCGGGCAAGTAACATTTTTATTGTCTCGGGGGCAAAATTACACAAGCAATTTTGCTCTGGCATGCTCTGAAATTGCGCTCGTATTTCTGATAAAGAACGCAAGCGGTTATCGGAGAAACAGCGGGACGGTAGTGTAGAGTTCAGTGCTGAACACTGGCCTAGATCATGGGAAATTTAAGAATTTATTTTAGGTTGCTTTGAGAGTAGTCTGAATGCCAAACCATTATTCATGGATAATCAAGAGTCATGATGGCTAACCAATGCATGTTTGTACGGCACCTGCCTCAGACAGGCATGGTATTTAGACTAAACAATAGGCGACGATAATCCCTCCATTAACTGGAGACCGTTCTGGCACTGTGCAGACATTCCATTGTCTCCATACAAGCTTGGTGGGGGCTGGGGTGTTCAAAGTCCACTGTTCGATGTCAAAATATTTCTTAGAAATCGTTTTGGGTTTTTTTTTTGTTAGTGATGCTGCAACTTCACACTAAAATGTATTACTTCAATTACATTGCTAGGACGTCAATTATTATAGCCATTCATTTTTGCTTCATTTTTCTGATTCTTTTCCTTCTAAGCTCTTGTTGTTTTTGTTTTTTTCTTTTGTTCTTTTCTCATTGTCTCTCGAATAAATCTCCTTGCTTTTATTTCCTTTTTCTTTTTCTTGCTTTTTTTCTTTTCTTTGTTTTCTTTTCTTTTTCCTTTCTTTTTTCCTTTTCTTCACTTCTATTTTTTTCTCTTCCTTAATTCTTGTTCTTTTCCTTCTTTTATTTTTTTTTATTCCTCTTTCTTTTCTTGTCTTTTTTTTTCCTTCTCCTCCCCCTACTGAGTTCATAAACCAGTCCAAGGAATGAAACATAGTTTTTAATAATGTATTATATTTTGTGCACAACAAATCCCAGAATTAAAATACTTTTATTGCCAGTAAAAAGGCCTTATCTGTTAGAATTAATGAGAAATAATTTTTCATTATTTTTTTTTTTTTTCGGGCAAGTAAAATTCTAAAATGTGACAATTTTACTTGCAAGTAAAAAAAAAATGTTAGTGTGGAGCCCTAGTGGTTACGGGCTGTAAAATTGTTTGTTCTCAGTCCAGCAGTGCTTGTCATATTATCAGTGGAGATAATAAATGTTACGTACATACACATATTTTACATTGTAACATTTCTTCAAGTTACGAAACTGCTATAAAAAATTGGCAATTGCTATACAATAAAGATTTTGATTAGCAGTTTTTGCTATACAATAAATTATTCCTTAACGCATGCCCTGGCTATGCCCCCTCGATCCTGCCAGGGACCCTTAAGCGGGCTCCTGGGCCCCATGCCGCAAAGCTTCGCGTGTTAGATGGTGCTGCTTTACAAATTCTCGATGACAAATATGGCGCTTCAACAGTAATAATTCAGAACCCCTGTGTTAAGCTCATGTTAAGACTTCCTAATCTCTGATATTGCAGCATCCAATGTATGAATGGCGTTTTCAGTATTTCTTTTTGGTTGACACATTATCAAATGAAAAAAATTAGTGACTGATATAAACAAGTCGAAAGTATGGACTCAGGGCTTGAAATTAGCGGTAGCCCAGGTGCCATTGGCCACTAAAAATCCCGTCGGGCCACCTGAAAATCGAAAATAAGCCATATCAAGTGGCCTGGCTGGCCACTAGGAATTTTCACATGATTTGTAGCTAGAATAAAGTACAACCTGAACGACTTCATCAAAAAAAAAATGCAAACGTGATAGCTAGCGCATGATTTTATGATTTGCGCTCAAAAATAAACATGGCGCAACGTGCACATACCAAAGGGTTCACCCTTTTTCAGAGTGCTCACTCAAGAACATTTTATTATCAAAGAAATGGAGATGGTGATGATGGGCAGAACAATTATATTCAAATGTCCAGAACATTAAATTAATGTTTAAAATCCACGTTTTTTTAATGCAACATTTTGGCCACCTGAAAATCCATTTGGCCACCTGAAATTGGATAAAAAATCATACTCAGGTGGCCCAGCTGGCCACCAGATAAAAAGTTACGGTCGAGCCCTGGGAATCTTTTTCATTTAGTGAACCACATATATCATCATCATTGATAATGATATTACTATTATTATTATTATTGTTGTTATTGTTGTTATTATCAATGATAATAATAATAAGAAGAATGAATTCTTATATAGTGCGCATTCCATCAATAAAAACAGCTCACGGCGCATTTTTACTCTAGATAAATATTTACTCCAAAAATAAAGGAACAACATAAAAAATGTACGAAAACATACAACATTATGCAATTTACGAGGGAAATTTGCTCTGAAAATTAAAATTATTATAATCAGTAGTAGTAGAAGAAGTAGTTGTTGTAGTACATGTAGTAGTGGTAGTAATGTTTTTGTTGTTGCTATTACTAGTATTTTATTATTTCTTTTATAAATTTTATCTTTGTAATGTAATATTTGTCAAAATAAACTTTCTGTTTCAATTTGTGTGGATAACTTAGAAACCCAAATTTTGCTTTCCGGCTGATTTTGATGTGCAAACTTACATTGTTGACTGCTATTTCATGTGGTAACAGAAATGAAAGTGTCATAACTAATTAAACGTACATATCATGACTAAATTTATTTCTAATTATCATCACTTTCTGGTCATGGGAAAGGGGGGGGGGGGGTTAAATCCACAAAGATTTGTGGGGTTGAGCAAGGTATTATGTAGCTTGTTGAATGTTCCAACAACATTATGCTTACTTTTGCAAGACACACTTGGTCAGGCCTACTAACCGTTTTCATACTCAGTGTCACCGTCCATCTGTCTTGTGTTCTAGTATCAGGTGTCCAGGAGATTTATTCTGGGAGAGGTACGATGGGCTTTCGCATTTTGAACAGGGCAGAGAACAGCCTTCTGATTGGTGGAAAAAACATGCTGCTAGTTGTCAATCACGAGAATGCTGCCAATCCTGAGATGGTAAGTCATGTGACTGTGATATCAAATCTGGCACATATTACTCCCCGCCCCCCCCCCCAAAAAAAAAAACAACAACAACAAACAAACAAACAACAACGGTAAGTTACAGAAATATATTCTTTGAAACTTTGATTGTTCCAAACACTTACAAATAGGCCTATAGTTCTAATTTATGCTTTAAATTAAAGGACAGCGACTTGATTGGAGATGTCAAAAATACACTAGATAAAAGTGGATAGTAGTGTTTACATTCAGGCTGGAAGAATTTGTCTTGAATTTGTTTACCTAAGGAGAAATGCACATTCATTTCCACTCCTTTTGTATTTCTACTAGAGCTACATGTAGAGCTAAAGTGCTTTATAGTAGAGACATGCAATTATGCCTATGTGTTATGCACTATACAAAGAATGTTTCATTATTATGATTATTTACTCGTATTGATTTAAAGTGTGAGTGCATTTCTGATAAAAATTGAACCCATCGAAATTTCCATACATGTATGTACATGTAACAGATTTGAATGTCATGCAGGCTGCAGCATTTTCTGATAAAAATAGTACAACGAGGGCAAAATGTTTGACAGTGACATTTTCACAGCAGAAACTATTTGAAAATAGTATTTGATTATGGTATTATGTTATGCTGTAGATTGGGGACTACTTCTGTTATTGTCATCACCTTGTACATGTACCTTGTAGTAATGTATAGATAAAGTTAACTTTTAAAGGTAAATGACATGATTGGGGGTATTCATGAACTTGGGGTGAAACTATTCTATAATCAAGTAAACTGTGCAAGGATACCACTGTGAAAATTTGGTAGTCAAAAGTTGACTCGTTCTAAAATAAATTCCATCTGTATGCCTTGTGACAGACAAATCTGTTGTCTAGGGTTCTATGGGAGGTATTTTTATCGGGGCACAAGAGAAACTAAGTTCATACTTGATTTGGCTTATGTAAACAAAGTCAAGATAAATTCTTCCAGCCGGGATATACACTCCAACTGGTGTATCCATTGATATATCTTTCAACCAATTTGATTGAGGCATTTTTTTCCCCCAATCATGTCACTGCCATTTAACGTGCCACAGAAATGACAGCTCTAAGGACAGTGTAGAGAGTTAACCTACTTGTAAAGTGCTCAGAACATTCGGACCCTTATTGACAGTATTAACAAGATTCGTGGGGGGGGGGGGGGCTGGGGGTGGGGGTGACCAGTCTCCAAGATAGCAATCATTCATAAGAATGTAGTAAAGAGCACATGTACTGGTTGTAGGATAGTGTAATTCAAGCTTCAATGGCACCTTCTTTGAATCGTATTGAATGAAACCTCTCTCAAAAAACACTCTCTCATAGTACACACTTTGTAGATTCACTTGACCTGCAAATTTGAGAATAGAATCAATTTAAGAGGTAAATGAATAAACAGTGTAACCATGACCTAAATAAAAAAAAATCAAGAAGTTTGAAAAAACCAGAACTGGTCCAAATCCAAATGTTCACGATATGATGTGTTAAAAAAAAAACGCCCGACACCTTTGCCCGTCTTATTACTCCCTAAAACCGCCAGATAACACCCCTGTCTGTTTAAATGCCTTTAGTATCCATTGTAACGTCCCGTCTCAGTCCTGTGCTAACCTTGCAAGCAATAAATGTTGTACTTTCATTTTGAACCATAGGATCATTATGTACACAATCTTCATTGCTAAAGGTTAATAGAACAGGTACACTGTGATCGACTACTGTACTTTTAGCTGTACTGCACTGAGTTGTACATGTAAAAAAAAATATCCTGGGTAGGTGGCATGATGCTACTTATCAGTACGTTTACAACATAGAACTTTAATGCTTTTGTTCCAGACCTCCGCTTATTTCTAAATGTGTGCTAATTGATACAGAAGTGTCTTAAAGATAACTGTAATTTATAATAAATTGAAATAGTGTCCAACATTTGTATTAAAAAACCTTGATAAATCATAGTAAATGAATAGGATTCGACAGATTTTTCTTATGAAGTAAACATGTATTAATTAAAGTAATAGGATGTATATATAACAGTAAATATAGGGAGAAAATTTACAATGATTACATTATGTGTCAGTCATTTGTCATTGAGAATATTCTAGTAATGTGTAAATTTGATACAGGAGAGTTCTAAGATATCTGGGGTTGATTTATTAAATAATAAGGGAAATATGTGGTCAACAATTTATAAAATTAAGAAGCAAAAAACTGTGAAAATAATTCAAAATGGTCATTCCATTCAAATCACCCAAAATATATAAAATGAGATTTAAATGGTACTGAGGGACCATCGCAAAATTTGCTCAATATTTTGTATATAGGGTAAATTGACATCATATCAAGCCAGAATTACAATTATAGCGCAGAATAGTTAGCAGTCGACCGTCACTTACGGGTTTTCTTTTTGCGCCATAATGACGAGACAACAAGGAATAACACATGCATTAATCTCAATTTGTGTAAGAAAGACATGACAAGTAAACTCGCGAGTTACAGATGTCCTTTATTAGCATTTTTGGCCAAAATGGGGCATAAACTTAACTGCCAATTTTCTAATGGCCATTGCCGCGGATAATGTATGTCCCAATTGTGATAGTGAGTAGTATCCATTGAAAGGAATAAGATAAACATTCTAAATGTAAACATTATTTTACGATTGGAAAGCAGCGAATTGGAGCAAGTTTAACATACAATGACATTTGACCTTTTACCCGTGACCTTGAATTAACCACGGGTTTTCGGGGCAAATATATTGAGCGAAAATCAGTGTACGTTATATCATAACTCTTACTATAAATACAGAAATATTAAAAAACTGGAAATAATATTATTTTTTGTATATGGTTTCTAACATTTACTATCTTTTGTAAGTCTGGCACATCATGCTGCTGCCTGAAATTTAATACATCCCGGTCCATCACAATCTCAACACGTAGACTTTTATATTGTGTATCATAACTACTCTCAGGATACCGTGCATGCTATATCTTTTACCTGAAGATACCACCAATGAACTGTGAAACCTGTGACCGCTTTAATCACATTCTGATTTCAAGATATAATGGCTTGACCAATGATAGTTGTAATGCTACCCAGATACTACAGAATCTAGCTCACGAGGACTGAACTGAGGACCATCACACGATCCACCTTAAAGAAATTTTGTGCTGAATTCATTTCTGAAATCAGAAATGCAAAATATGCTTCCGTTTGTTGGATATGTCATAATTTTTTGTTTGGGTATGTTGCAGTAAAGTTTAATCTGGGCATATGTTATCTCAGTTCTAGACCATGCAACTTTTTTACCCCCATAGTATACCCATTCTCCAACTGTTTTGTCTCCGGACATACTAACTTTGCCTTAAATCAAAACACTTTTATTATTCAAAGCAGTTGACCAAAGATAGTAGTTTTCTTATCAATATAAAGATGGATTTAATAATGTAAATGTCTAGAAGTCAGACTAGGGCATATGTTGCATTTAGACCAATTTCATAATAAATGCAAATTTTATGCATACTATTCTGTCTGACAAAGGTTGCTCTTAACAACCTGATAGCTTGCTGGAGGCTTGCCAGACATAGCAACAACTAATGTATGCATATTGCATTTTTGGTATTGAAAATGTATTCATAAGAACAAGTGGGTAGTTCTAGAAGAGAAAATATCCATAAATTTCAATATATTATGAAATTAGTAGATTGTACAGGGTGTGTTTTTGATATTTGTGAGAGTAGTTGTGCACATATCCAACATTAAAATTTATGTGTAGGACTGTATAAATTTCAGGAAGCATCAGATGTGCCAGCTTTCAAACAAGATAGAAACCAAACAAAAAATAATATATTTCCAGGTTTTTAATATATTGTAGAAGAGGTATTGAATATAGCGTACACTGATTTTCGGCTCAATATAATTTGACCCCAATGGTTAAATTCAAGGTCAAGGTAAAGGTCAAAAGGTCATCGTAGTTAAACTTGCTCCAATGTAAAAAAAAATGTCACATTTTGATTGTTTATCTTATTCCCTTTTCAGTGATACCACTCACATCAAATTTTGACCCCCCGTTACCGTGCAATGGCCATTAGAAAATTGGCAGTTACACCCATTTTGGCCGAAAATGCTAATAAAGGGCGTGTCATAGCGTGAGAACCGTAAGGTGGACTGCGAAAAAAATTGAAATTCTGGCTTGTATGATGTCAATTACCCTATATACCAAATATGAGCAAATTTGGAGTCGGTACCATTTAGCCCATTGGGTGAATTGACACGGAATGACCCATATAAATAATGGACATATTTCTTATGAACGTTAACATTTATAAAGTAAAGGGAATTGTGTTATCAATATTTATACGTAAATAATGGGAGAAAGTTACAATGATTACATGTATGTCATGGAAATGGACCCAATCGTTATTATGGAAATTGTGTCATTAATAAACAATGAAAGTGATATCAAACTTTTTATGAATATAATGAAGTTGATACTGTATTTCTTACATAAATGTTTGAATAAAACTGAAAGACATACTTTCTAATTATTAACTACTGTATTTACATATAATCGGATGTGGGTTAATGCATAAAGTGTACAGTAAATAATTGTTTTGGTAAGGTAAATATTGAATTGTAGATAATTTTTCTTTACATAATCATTTTGAAAACAATAACACCCTCATACATAATTTCTACATATTTAGGTCATTCTATTCTCCCTTGTCCTAAGTTATATTTTAGTTTTCAGAACTGCACCAGTAAGTTTCTCACAGCCCTGTTTACTTTGCATTGATGTATCACTATCCCCTGAAATAAATAAAATGCCAAATAACATACCCTCAGAATGTTTCTGTGATAAACATTAACCAAGTTCAGCATCTCTTTTTTTATGATCAATTGCAGGTTTTCGAAGAGTTCCAAACTTGTGATAATGGAAACGCTTTCTTCCAGTGCAGGAATAAGTTAGCTTTTCAGACCAATGTAAGTATATAAATGCTAGCAGCAGAATGATGGTGATGAAGAGTGAATGACAAAAATGTTGAAAAGGTGACTCAACATTTGGTCTTCTGACAGTTGTTCTTTTGAAAATATCTCAGAAGATTAAAGACACGGTATATGACATTGTGAAAGACGCGTTTAAAAAATTGTTAAACTTTGCTATCTGAAATATCTGACAGTGTTTGAATGGACAAATAAACACCCTAGAACACAAAACTGCAAACAGTTATGCTGTCATTTGTAAAATGTAAAATGTACAGATCTATATGGGGGAGGGGATTGTCATTTGTAAAATGCACAGATGTATGTGGGGGTTGGGGGGGTGGGGGGAACACTTGATCGTTTGGGACTGTATTTGTTCAGGGCTTCATTTACCTTAAATGAGAGGACACTTATGTGCTGGCGAAATCATGAAGCTCACATTTTTAAACTGGAAACATTTGTTATACAATGCCTTTAAGAGTTGAGAAAAGGCCACCACACACTACACGACTTTTGTCGTACGACTGCACCGACTTGGATCCAAAATAAAAACAAAGCTTATATTTTGTACACGCTGATTTATTTCCGGGATTTATTTCAGATGCAAATCGGTAAGTCGTGCGACGGAAAATCGCATAGTGTGCGGTGGCCTTTAGCATTGCCATTGGGTTTTCAGTTTGTGATAGGGTTAGAGGTTGGGTTAGGATTAGGATTAGGGTTAAGTGTGTGCAATTGTCATCAGAGCCAGGGTTGGCCGGAGTGGGAAATACTGGCGGTAAATACCGGTAAATACCGCCTCGATAATTTTTGAGCAAAATGGGAAATAGTTGGAAATATAGGGAAAAATTATGAAATTCACCTCTTGAATATTCTCAGGTATTGCCCACATAATTCCTTAGTATTTTCTAGTATTTCCATGTACCTCCGTGTACATCTTGAGTACTTCCCAGCACTTCCCAGTTTTTCCCAGTATTTCCCGCCTGGGTGGGAAATACCTGAATTTACCGGGAAATAGCCAACCCTGATCAGAGCAATTGTGACCTGTCACCACATAATGTGTCAAAAGCCAGGAAAATAAGAAATGACTGTATTTTTCATACCGTTGTAAAGTAGAGATTCTAGGCTTTAAAATGGTGTATAGTCTGTCTCTGTTGGATGAAGAAAACCCATTTAAATCCCGCTCACAAGTTTGGGCTTTAGCCTAAGCCATTATCAAGAAAGCAGAGAAAAATGACTGCAAAGATAGTGTTCATTCAAGCGAAATGGGAGGCTTTGACAACTGGATCGTAGAGAGCTCGGTAAACCTAGTCAACTGTAGATTGAACAGTTCTTTTGGGCTGTCATTACCAATGAATGGCTCACAAATTTAGCTTTGTGGTGATACTAAAATTATTACAGGGGGATATTGGATAACAAGCATTTATATTTAGGGTTATATTATATGAGTACAGTGCACTCCCGTTATAACAGACACAGTTATAATGAAATTCCTGTTACAGCGAAGTAGAAATTCAGGCCCCAATATTATTATCTATTACCGGTAATTTCACTGTTTGATTTAATTTCTGAGCCAACTCAGAATGAAAGCAGCAGCATTGATTTGATACTACCAGTCTGTTTCTAGGTGCATTGCTCATTGTTTTTCTTTTTTGTGTGGTTGAACCAGCTTTGCCTTGCATATGACAAAGGTTTCATTTCAACTATCATGAATGAACCTCTGACTTTATCCTATATTTAACGTGAAACAATGTGAATGCAAAGTCATGAATACAACAGACTGTGTAAGTTTTTAAAATAATAGCACCTTTTCATGTATTAAATGAAATATCAAATATAAACAAGTCGGCAAATTTTGTTTCTGAAGCGCAATTGTATGAATATATCTCCAACATTCTTTTGTAGACAACTATATACGATATGGAGAATTCATTCAGCATACGATTTTACCAGTCACACATGCAAATCAGTGTATGGTACCACAATCATGACCACATAATGCATTATTCAATGGCCAAAGGAGTGTTTTTAACTAATCAAAAACAATTTTGAATACCTCATCTTATATGCAGCATTATGTGGCACCATTTTGTTTGTTTGTGTTTTCCATCCTGCAGAGGGATTGTTTTAACTTCATTCGAGTGGCAGAAGATGTGAGAACTAATTTGATGCTAGTGTGTGGAACCAACGCGTTGAACCCCAGGTGCTACGTATGCAATGTCACACGTACGAATACAATGGTGAGTAGCCTGTCAAGTTTTGTACTCGTTCTAGAACTGGTGATATTTGATCTAAACCTCATTTGATTTATCGTGGAAAAAACATGATATAGCATTTAAGTTGCAAAACAGATTTGTGATGAATAAGAAAATCTATTTTAGGCTTAAATTGACAGTGCGCCCTGCAGGGCTGTTATCAAAACGTGGTCAAAACATGCTCGTCTATAGCCATGCTTCATTCTCCGATTTGCACAGTAGTACACAAGTCTATTGACTTTATTTTAATTGCCCGTAATGGAACACAGGGTATCATTGTTCTATACTAAAGACTGAAGTTTCCATTTTACAAATGTAAAATTCTGTTTTTCTCCATTTTACACATGTCTAATTTTACTTTGGTGGAATTTTTAAGTATTTTTTTTTTCATTTTTGTTCAAAATGCTGTTTTCTGTATTATACCTCAATTTCCGTAATTTCTGCGGAAAATTGGTAATGCGGAAAAGTTCGGTCTTTATTCTGTACGCTGCCAGCAATGTCACAATTTGAGATTCCTTACACCATCACACAGGACTTTCCAGTATTTTCCATTTATTCTACCAAATGTGAATTCATACTAAATTAATATTGCAGAAGGATGGTGAGCATGGCGCATAAAAAGTTGATGGTCAAACCATTGAGATCTATTGAAAGTAGGCAACTCAGATGTATCCCTGAATATATAAGGGTCATGTAGATGTGTAGTGTACTAATTTGCATCTTATAAACTCAAGGTATCTGTAGGTTGTATTTAGGGTTGCAAAATTCCCTCGGGAATTTTCACTGTGGAAAATTTCCTCGAGAATTTTCAGAAATTTTCCGTATATATTGGGGATTTTCGGCAATTATCGGCAACTTTGCATATTTTCGTTCATTTAGCATTTGAATGTCAAAATTAAAATGATCATTCATCTGAGTACTGAAATATTATCAGAAATGTCATGATATCAAAACATTTACTCTAAAACAAAGAAGAAAGGAGATGTAAAATGTTAAGTCAAACAGTGATTTATGTTTCTTAATTTAGTCAAATCATGAAAACATAAATATTTCTCGACTCAATAACTTGGCTTTGTAATATCAGCTCAACCTGCTTAACTTCTGATACACGCCATCCTGACACACTCTTACATGTACTCAAACTTCATGAATTTCCACGTAGTAGCAAAAAGATGGACAAGTCCACATATTGAAATCAGTATTTCAGTAGAATTTTTCAACTCATGCAGATGCACTGACTGCACACACGTGTTCATAACTTCAACGCATGTGTAATGTGTGTAGTCTCTCATTTGGGCTGATTTGTCCTCATGAAAGGCCCAGGCAAGCCAAAAGCAAGGTAAAACTATTTCGTTCATGTGAAGAAGTGCTATAAAAAAAAGAGTACTGATGAAATTTTCCAAAAGTACAATAAAATTTCCATCCATTATGCTAAAAATATGAAAATTCCCAAAATTTCCAGCCCATTGAAAATTCCTGAAACTTTCCATGGAACTCTCCAAAATTCCCGGAAGGTTTCCAACCCTTTGCAACCCTAGTTGTATTGTTGCCTTTGTAATGGTCGTGTTATTAATGATAAACCTGATATGACTTCATGAGGTCACTGACATGGTCCTGTGCACTTTTTGAGAATATTATTCAGTTGTAAATGAATTAATGGCCTACATTGCACACCTCCTTGATTCCGGATTTACATTTTACATTGTCCTAAATTGGTTGTGAAAATTTAGAATCAAGTAGTTCACTCACCCAATTTGGGAATTAAGATTAATGACTAGTCTGATAATTTTATGACATGACCGTATTCTTGTAATTGAGATCTCAATGCTTCACAAATCTCTTTCATATTACACCAAACATGTACTTACAGAATATTATATAAAGAGGTCTAATTTTAGAGTACTGCAGGTAGTGTTGATTACCATGACGCATAAAATTAATTATCATGATGAATCCTCTTCGTTCTCTTTGTTGATAATGCGGTCGTCATGCAATTCTTGACCTATAGTTTGAAAATTGTGTCAGGCTAAATGTTACATGTACTTTTCCTACCATGACAGCATACAATGTGACATGCTTTATTTCTGCTCATGTTGGTTAATGGGTGTGTGTATTGTAGTGGGTTGATAATTTAAGAACTGCTGATAAGATTTTAATCAAACTTGGTTTAATTGTGTTCTACGATGCTATAATGAACTGAGTAGATTTCCAAGCTCAGGTGAAAAGTTATGATACCACAAATACATCTGATTTCAACTCGTTGCTGTGTTAAACTCAAGATCTCTGTTGGATTTGATCAATTTTGGGTTAAGTGTTGCCGTGATACAAGGATGGAGTAGTAGGGTCAAAGGTCACTGGTTTCTTCAGGTACACAACTTAAGCACTGAAATTTAAGTGCAGGATTTTGTGCAACTACAAAATTAGATTTGGTGCATCAGTGCAGAACTATACTTGTCAAGTGCAATGCAGTAGAATTGTTATTTTAACCCCAGGAAATGTGTGACTTGCGTGGGCTATACCGCGTGGCGCATGATTCGTAGCACAATCGCAACACACTAACTTGTTGTTTAGCCCCATGAAAGACCTGCTGGTAGTAGTGTGGGTGTATGGGGGTGGTTTCATTACAAGATTGCAACATTTTTCAACTTTTTCATGTGATGTATATTCCTTTCTGATTTTTGGCACTTTCACATTTCTATGAAACCCTGGATATGCAGCAGAGATTTAGGAAATTGGGAACACTTTTGTAAGAGGGTCTCAACAAATATGACAACAATGATTCTTCCTGAATTTTCTAAAGTTATTTCCTTAATTAAAGAGCTTCTACAAAGTCGTATAATCCTTCTTTCTAGAATTTGATCATCCGAAACTGGAATTGGGGGTGGGTGAGGGGGGGGGCATGAGGGAAGGCTGGAGCATTGGAGCAACATTTGCCCCCCCCCATTGTCGTGGACTTTTTATAAGATGGCCTAAATAATGAATGATATTCCTACTTTGTGATTGTACCGTCATCTATGTGTTATGAGAGCTACATTGTTATTGTAAAACCTGGAAATGTGTGACTTTGGGTGGGCCATACCACTTGGCGATGATTCGTAACACAATCGCAACACATAAAGTGCAGTTTAGCCACATGATACCTGCTGGTACCATATTTTTGTGTGCATTCTCTATTCCTTCTTGATTTTTTTTTTGCACTGGTTATTCACATTTCTTTGAACCAACTTAAGTAATTTAGGAAAATTGTCACATTTTTATAAAGAGGGCACTCAACAAATAATGACAACATGGTTTCTTCCTGAATTTGTCATGGATTATTATGAGATATCCTATATAATGATGCAATAGGCTACTTGTGATTGCACTTCACTGATCCAAATGTATGTTGTATATGTGTTTAGGGCATACAGATATTAGATGTCGGGCCTAGGAAGCTGGCTGCCATTATAGAGAACAACTGAATGGAACTTGGGACACTGGACTGGTGCTGATGTTACACGCCTATGCTTGGGGACCAACGTGCAAACATCAATCTTCGAAGGTTGGTATATTAAACTGAAGTATAGTATTGGTTGACAACTTTTTCATTCAATTTGCCCACAAAGTATTCCATTGTCAACCCAGACAATAGTATAACAACAATCAATCAAAGCCTACTAAAATTGATTTAAGTGACAATTGTGAAAGGTTTAAAATCATCAAGAGAACAGTTAGAAGTATGCTACATGCTGTTGGAAATAGTGGGGTTCCTCCCCGCACCCCCTGACATTTTACATTTGAGTAGTGCCTAAATAATAGAAGAATTTCAGAGCAAGCAATTTCAAGGCGATTCATAAGATCTATATAGGTCTATCTAAAAACTAATAGCCACTTAGATTTTCTTTTTACGATTTACCCAACAACTATACTTGGGCTTTACAGACAGTGTATATTATATTGGTTTATTGAGAAAAATTAGGTTTTTATTCTATAGATATAGTGCTGTTGTTTCCCTTTTTTTAACAGACATAATTGTCTTTGTGTATGTCATGGAAATAATCACATTGTGAAATTCTCACATGCTGCCACGTTTTGATTAATTTAAATCAAATATGTCAGAACCCCCCGCCCCCCCCCGACATTTGCCATTGATAATGTGCATACTGAATCCTGCTCTTCTCACCAGTTTATGTGACAAGCATGTCCTTCTGAAGAAAGAAAATTTCTGATAAAGTACATTACTTATTTGAAGATTGTTTTATTTCAATGCTTCTATTTCTCTTGTTTGAATGGTCTATTGATGTTAAAAGACTATAAACATTAAGGGTGATGACATATTGGGGGGTGCTCTCACTTGGGGGGTGAAACTTCTAGAATCAAGTAAACTGTGCCAAGATCTACTGTGAAAAGTTTGGTCAAGGGAAAAGTTGACTCATTCTAAAGTAATTCCTCAGTATGCCTTGTGACAGACAAATTATTGTGTAAGCTCTCAAATGCGCATCTTTATTTCTATCGTGGGTCTTGAGAGTAAACAAAATCTAGTACGTTCATGCTTGATTTGGACTTAGGTAAACAATTCAAGCATAAATCCTTCCAGCCAGGAGAATACACTCGCAGCTGGTGTTCCCATTGTATATCTTTCAACCAGTTTGGTTCAAGAGGCTTTTTTTTCTCTCCAATCTTGTCACTTGCCCATTTAATGTGCAACTGTCAGGCTATTTTAGATTTATAACAGTGTACAGTGTGCTATATTTTTGGTCTCACGCCACCAGAGGTGAAGGGAGACTAGGATCCAAATGGCATCCGTCCGTCCTCATCGTCCGTCACAATGTTAAAGTTTACCGGCAAGAGTCTGTCTATGACACAATAACTTGGCACTGCTGGTCCGAATGGGACACCAACGCTGGGTAAAAGATGCATTCAGGTTATTCATCATGGGGTTTGGTGGCCATCGAGGTCACACGGCGAAGGTGCAGGTCATTTTTAGGTGGAATTGTTAAAAGATACCTGCGAAGACTTTCTTTGTGACTCATAAGGGACTAGGAATGCTACTCGGGGAAGTTACCTTTGTTATTACTCAGGCGTGGGCGAGACACAATCTTGTATTGCCTTGTTTATCCTAACCTAGGGACTGCTGATTTTCCCGATCGGCGGAAAACGGGACGCGAATTCACGGAAACAGCCTTTCGCAACGGATGGCTTTTCAAACGGAAAAATCACGGAAATACGTATTTTTCTCAAAATGTTCACTATTTCGAGGGAAAAACTCCTCGAAATTTGATAAACAGTAATTACAAGAAATTGACCAAACAAATTGCTCGAACCGACAACGAAACAGTAAAACAAACTTGCAACCAAACCAACGCGAGCCGATTGCACAGTGGCATCGACTAACGACGTATAGTAGCAGTAACATACGAAACGAACACAGCAGGTCTGGCAGAGAACACACGAGTGAACAGAAAACATCACAGATCACAAACCAACAAACACAAGAAAACCATTGATCAACATTCACAACAAACTAGTCCTCACTCATCAATTATACACAACAAACTCACCACCATATCACTGTTGCATGGAAACATTTTCCGAACTTTATTCAAATACAATTCATCGCTTCGTTGTTCAGCGAACACTGACAACGTGTCTATACACAGTACGGCGCCGGCCGTCTGTACCAAAGCGTTTATATGCGCCGCTTACGGTCTTCGCAGCGTTCTACGATCTATCATCTTCGGTCTATACCAGTACCGGGCCGGAATTGAATCGGTGTCATATTTTGGCATACAAGTGCACACTCGACTGCACAATACCTGTGCCGCTGTGGGAGTCACCAGGTTTTAGACTGCCCGACCATTTACCGCGCAGTGTGGTTGTGTGACCATCATACACGGAATTATCTGGG
>JZLH01S0412628.1:40962-57344 GCA_001188425.1 Eucidaris tribuloides | reverse complement strand
TTTCTTGTACACTGTAAGTTGACCTATGGCCCCCTCCCACCCCCTGCAGCCCTCTACCATCACCCTTCCCTCCTTCTGATTGTCATTCTGAAGTTTGTAATTTCGTTTCGTTTCCACAAACCTGATTTAAGCCGTTTCCTCCAAGATTCTGAAAATCCCATAGAGTTAACACAGGACACACCCATTTCTCGAAGGCAACAGATTAAATAACTGTATCCATAACCGAGTTACAATTTTTCCACATCTTCGTTAGAAAGCTGCAGCGTCTACCTAGCCAGCATTTTCAGATTCAGCGAAATTGCATAAACAAATTCCGGCATTTGGAATTCGTTATCCCTTTCTATTAGACCCTAATGACTTCAGACTTTAAACAACGCATGCCGCTAGGGGAAGTCAATCTTACACCACACTCTAACGTTTCACTATAGATAAACAATCTTGTCTATAATTCGTTAAGATCTTCTTCCAAACGAGTCGCAGATGCAGCCGCGACGACCATCGATCAACGCGCGATTCCCTCAAAACACGTTTCATCCCCAATACGAGACCCGAAGTTCTGGCGTCACACCGGTCCCACAGCTCGGGCGGGAATGTCAACTTTTAAATGATTTGTGTTAATATGGGACCCGAGGATCTGTCGTTTAAACCTCACAAGTGTGATGATCTAGGGAGTATGTTATTTTGCACAATTTCGGGAGACCATCGATAAATTGATATCCATGCACAACTACTAGAAAATTTATGATAGAGTTATATGAGAGCTACACTGCTGACGTTTTGAACAACAGAAATAAAGCAAAAAAAAAATCTACGATTTTTAGGAAATCGTGCGCAGTGACATGATTAGGAAAATAAAAAAAATGCCTCTAGGACCAAACTGGTTGAAAGCTATGCCAGTGGATATACCAGCTGGAGTGTATTTCCTGGCTGGAAGGACTTGTCTTGCATCTCTTTACTGAAGCCTGATCAAGCATGAACACATTATCATTTTGTTTCTCTCGACCCCACAGAAATAGATCCCATACAAACCTTCACAACAGATTTGTCTGTCGCAAGGTATACTGATGGAAAGTGTAGAACGAGTCAACTTATGACTACAACATTTTCACTGGAGAATCTGTGCACTATTTATTTGATTCTAGACTGGTTTCTCCACAAGTTGAGGACTACTCCCAATCATGTCATTTACTTTTAACCGATTTTGACCAAACGGGGAGAGCAAGATTACTAATGAAACACATATAAACACACAAACTGACACACATACATGTACACATATACATACACACTGCGGGTTATAGATAGGAAATAATAGAGGCGAACATGTTCAGAAATATTAGACAACCGAATCCTTATTTGAGCGATTCTTCAACAGTTGCCTTATTCGGCTATTGACCTTTGAACCAGCACCGGCAATGCATGAACACCACCTTTGAACCTAAGTGACCTCACCATACTATACGGTTCTCTTTTTTTTTAAGGAGCAACTTGAATATTCATTGACCGCATCGCCGTGTAACTATATTTAGAATTACTTAGATATCAAATTCGGTTTCGTGACTTATATCGTGGTCTGATTCCTTAACTGAACGTATTTTACAAATGTAACGCAGGTGTAGGAGCCGAATGGGGAATTCGTGAAAAGGCTGACCGTTGTTAACAAACTACAATCGGCATCCTCACTCAATCTAATCTTCAGTGAGCTAAAGGGAATTAACCGAGTAATATACCAGTTAATGCAGATACAAGTGATAAAAGGATGACTGATATGTCACCCCAAAACAGGTGCATGACCTTCCTATACTTCTATTGATCAGTTGATTTATTTGTACAGTTTAACCTATTTAGTCATCCAATACAACAGAATATACAAATTAGCCAGCATTCGGAATGGGGCTGATTGTGTTTGGAAGGACTGTCACCCCATTTCAAATTTGGCCTTTTACATCAATTTGATGAGGCGGGGAAAGTTCGTCCACCTCTTTTCTTTTCGTTATCGTGGTATAGGGGAGGCATCACGGCTCAGTGGATAAAACAGTGCCTTTCCATTTTAGAGATACTTGATTCGAGTCCATGTCATGGCGGTTTTGTCCTTGGGTAAGGTAAATTATCATCAGTACCTCTTCTCTCGATTAGCGCGTCAAAGAAACTACATTTTTTCATCTAACAGAGAAGGGTGAAAAACCTTCGATGATGCCCTGTCAACACGTCTATCAGCACTCTCAACCACTGATCCTTTCTACATCACTGTGTATCTCCAGAAACATAAATTGTCCAAAATTGTGTGCCACACCCAACTCAACGTTTCGTCTGTAAGCATGAATTAGGCATGTTCTTAATAAATATATACAAAAAAAACCTAAATAAAATTAAGTAATAAACGTTTTGTCATTCCCTTCGTTCTTGGGATTGGAATGCTTTTCTTCCCACGACCTGACCATGATGCTGAATGGATATTTCCTTTTTATTCTTGGTGATCGTCAAATGTACGTAAATGATGTTCCACAGCAAAATTCAACTGATTATTTTTTTCGGGGCAAGTTATGCTACCTTTTTGGAAAGATGCATCTTACGATATTTTTGTGACTGTTCCCAGACTGGTAGAAAATATGAGATATAACATTCAATTATTTTGTTTCTTTTCTCAATGTGTTATATTTTATTTCACTATGTCAGTCACTGCATTGATTATTGATTGAAGTCGGTAGAGAGCAAAGTGATTTATTTGTTTTGAATGGCACTTTTTTGCTTATTCAGCGCAGTCGCGTTTTTATGGAAAGTAAGAACGACTTTATTTATCTAACAACAGCAAAATGCTGCATAAAAGCATTAAAATGAAACGATGTCACTCAAAAATTCAATTAACCTACGTTTTTAGTCAGACGCCCCATGTTTTCTTCAATAATAATGCATTTACTTCGTCTTAATATCCAGACATTATTTTGTTTTTCTCAGCAGTTGTTCCCGGAAAGAATTGACATCTAAGTGCCCCTTATACTCTGGTCACAGCTTATATAACCACTTACTGAAGTGCTGTCTTCTTTCCTTGTCTACTAATATGGCCACAAAAATATATAATTCATGACGTCACCATTGCATTCCGGAACGGGGTATATACAGTATATTCACGGGAAAAGGGGGCTGTGAAAAACATATTAAATAACATGCTGATGCTGTTGTTGTATTCACTTAACTATCCCAATCCACCCCATTCTTTTGCTTAGATACATCCTTATCGTTTTTTGTTTTAACCTTGTCTTGTCTTGTTTTGTACTTGTTTTTTTTTACATCGAAGCAACAATGGCATGTTTCTGTCTCAGTCCACCCCCCCCCCAGACAATCCAATGATCTTTGTACTATTATCTTTGGATGGAAATGTATAAATCTATGACGCAAGAAGTACAGGTGAATAGTAATGTAGCAGTGGGATTAGTCGTCCTTTATCTGTATGCTTTGAAGGAAATCCACACTTTGAGAGTGACACTTGTATAATTAAAGTAAACAAAATTGTTTTGTTATATCCAATTAAATTATAACTTTTTATATAGATTATAAGACGCAAACATGAACAACAGCCAACCAAAACACCAAGAACCCAGAAGGCTAATCAAACGATTTATAGCAACTCAACAAAGACTAGCACTATCAATGGGGAAAATAAGACGTTCGATTATGAATTGTCATTTCCAAAGAAACATGTGTACACGGCTATTAACAGAAATGAGCCTCGTACGATAAATTGTTGCTACGACACTGTCTGGGAGACTATTCCAGACTTTTGAACTTTGACCAATGCTTTGAAGGAAACCTATACCTTACAAATGAAATTTGTAAATAACTACATATATTAAAGTAAATAAAATTGTTTTGTTAATTCAATATAATTATATCCGTATACACAATTAAAAGCATAATGGAGTACTAGTGCCTGACCTCAATGCGTGCACCCTAGTTCCTTGGGGAAAACCGTATAGACTGAGGGTCCTAAAGACTGAGGATCTGATAGACTGTCTATCAACGGTAAGGGTACGATAGACCGAGGGACCTATAGACCGATTATAGAAAAGGGTCCGGTAGACCGATTGTCTATGTGGAAACTTTTTTGTTAATCGATCTATTGGACATTTTTTGATAATCAGTCTATTAGACCCATTCCAATATCAAGAAAATGCAAAAACTCCAAAACAAGTATGCTCGTCTGATTTTGAATGCTGATTTTTCAATACCCACCAATGTTCTTCGCACCCAATTAAACTGGCAAACCATTGTACAAAGACAACAGTATCAGACCTACCTCATCATGTTTAAATTAATTAATGATTTAGTTCCCACGTATTTAAAGGAAATTATTGTTTATCGTGAAATTAACTTTCAAACTCGATATGCACGTTCTTGCCCATTAAAGATTAAAACACCTCGAACAGAATATTACAAGAAATCTTTGCATTTTCATGGTTCAAACCTATGGAACAGTTTACCCCGGAATATGCAAAATGTATCATCTTTTCCCATATTTAAGAAACAAACTAGAATTTTAACTCTTAACTCTGAATTTTAAAAAGCAGTTTTAATTTTGATTTAATGTAAATAGTATAATTATATAATTTTAGATTTAATTTAAATTTAATGTAAATACTCTACTTGTGTGTAATTTTAGTTTTTAATTTTAATTTAATGTGAATATGATTTTACTTGTGTAAATATTTGTAGTTGTGTACATGTATATAGTTTTAAGTTTTTTGTGTGTAAACTGTTATTTATATGTATTTGTTTTTTATTGTGCAGGGCCCCTTGGGAGAGCGGTTTTATAACTGAAAGGGCTACCCTGCTGAAATAAAACGGAAATAAATAAATAAATAAACAAATAAATAAATAAATAAATTCCATAATCGGTTTTTCGGACCCCTGGTCTTGGTCTATAGGACCCATACCGGTAATCAGTCTTAAAAATTGGTCTACCGAACCATTTTCTATAAGCGGTCTAGAGGTCTCTCGGTCTATCGTACCCTTAACGTTAATGGAAAGACGATGTACCGGACCCTATTTGATAATCGGTCTATCGGACACTCCGTTTACCGGACTGTAACCTGTTCCTGCAAGCGTTGATGTTTTCCGCCTTCTTGCAACACCTGTATATACATTTTTGCAATACATAATAGTTACATGTATCAAATATTCTACAGATTCACTGTGTACACGTACGTCTACCCAGTAAATGCAGCCAAAATATTGGGTATACACATTGGTAACCAATGTAATAACGATATCGGTCTGAGTATGCTCAGTATTACAGCGATTAGTCTCGGTACTGCAATGCTCTTGAGATTGGGTAAATAAAACGATCAGCGTAGAAACTTAAACAACGCTCTCGTTTAGCTACAATTGAAGCATTAATATGGGAGTAAACACAAAATAACAGTTTAGAAACCTACATCAGGGCAAGATCATATATGTAACTATCATATTAACCTTCACATTTTTTGGTAACCCTTGTTCGTGCACAAAACAAAAGTAGTACTGTATTATCCTCACTTAAGTCCCATCTTTTCCCAAACTGACTTTCTTTTGATTTGTATCTTTAATAAAGCAGTTGAATATATTTCTCATTTTTTGTCATTTTATGTAACATTTCAAGATTGTAAAGCGCTTAGATCAAGCAACTTGCTGAAGCGCTATATAAATATTAAGTACTGTATTATATTGTATTGTATTGTATTGTATTGTATTGTATTGTATTGTATTGTATTGTATTGTATTGTATTGTATTATATTGTATTATTCCTTGTACGGTATCATATTATTTCTCATTGCCTCATATTACTTGGTATTCACTCCCTTTAAAACAGGGAGACAGGGGTCGAGCTTCTTATTTCATATGGGAGACGTGTCCTGCTCAAACACTCTTTCTGTCGTTTTGCTACATTAGGAATTCAAGACAGGGCTAGCACGTTTGACTCTCGAAAAGGTTGCGCCGTCAACGAAATAAACACTCTCCAAACCCAAATTATGTCATTCACTCACCGTAGACGCTTGTGTCCCATGCACGATCATAAACAGCGTTCAACATGATCAAGCAGCATCGCATGTAATTGCAATATACTCTTAGTTGTATCGTAACGTGCATTGTTGTATACTGCAACGTTCTGTCCAAATGTCTTCGATTAAAGCAAATATCTAACCAATTGAGATGAGCAACAGATCGAAAGTTCGACAAATCTTAGTTTTAAAGTGTACACGATTGAGAATTTAAATCTTAATTTGAATAATTCCCTGGTCGCAAGTTCGGGAATTTATAGATTTTGATCCTGGTTGTCCAAATATCTTCAGGTGGACCTTGTTTCATGTTGGTCTATATACATTATATCATCCCAACGAGACGTTTAAAAACTTGAAGAGTCATTTTCAACTGGACTTCAAATCCATTATCACCATAATTGAGTTATCAAAATCAGTATCTATCTGAATTTTCTATATTGTGATTACGGGCCACTTTATTTTAACATTGAATTTATATTTAATACTTAATTTTTCGTCTAATATTGTCATTATTCAATTTTATTTGATTAAAATATCCAGTTCAATATTCGACTGGTCCCTGATCACAATCTGTTATATTGTTCCGATCTAACGTATTACAAAAAGTATTGTATTGGCCGAATATGCATCTATCTCTAATAATATGATGAGAAAAAAGAAAGAAGAAGAAGAAAGAAGAAGAAGAAGAAGAAGAAGAAGAAGAAGAAGAAGAAGAAGAAGAAGAAGAAGAAGAAGTGAAGAAGAAGGTGAGAAGAAGAAGAAGAAGAAGAAGAAGGAAGGTGAAGAAGAAGAGAGAAGAAGAAGGTGAAGAAGAAGAAGAAGAAGAAGAAGAAGAAGAAGAAGAAGAAGGTGAAGAAGAAGAAAGAAAAGGAGATAATTGATGCAACACAAGATGAATACATCACCTGTTCATTTTAATGTTGCGTGTATGAGTGTATGACGGTGTGAACAATGTGTACGTACGTGAACGTCTTTGGTGTTGCTGTTGTTGTTCACAAAGATAATATTTATTAATAATAGTTACAGTCTGTTGATCAGATGTTTCTGTCTACTCTCTTTTTCTTTTCGAAATCTACAGATCACCTTTTCACCAGTTTATATCCATCAGACAATGCCAATACTGACACAAACCAAGTGTAATAAGTTTTTTTTTCAGTGATGATTTCGAAATGTCTACGGGAGATGAAAATAAAATAAAATGTTGAATCAAATGATACTGAAAATTCGATGCATTACGTAATGTATTCCATGTTGTTTATAGCAGTCAGTCAGCAGTGTGTATGCAAATGAGGCATAATGAGGCACTGAACGCAGGACACAAAACTTCTCTGTGCACTTGGCATACTTAATGAGCTGAGACTCTTCTTTTTGAAAATACAATTAATTCATGATTAGCAAGTGTTTATAAATAAGAAATTAAAATGACTACATAGCAGATACTCAAAGTTTATATCTATATGTGTTATTTAATTTGATCTATGATAAGATTATAAAACTTGAGGTCAAAAAGATGGTAAAGAACATGAATTTTCTTTACTGTTTATCAAACTCAAATGAAAGCTAATCTGGTTGCATCTCTTCATTTTACATCATTGTAAAGACCAACTATTCACTTTCTGTCTATGACATTTGTTTTTGCTATTTATGTTGATACCAGTCAGGATCCAGCAAAATATCAGAAGATGCAAAATATGACCATGGATTTCTGCAATCCTGGTATGTGATTGGCTGACCCCAAACCACTGGCGGTAATTCAAAAACAAGACCACCCACTGTGATACCGTTATGTGAACCTGCTGCCAGTGGCATGCAGTGAAGGCATGTTTTGTATTCTCTATGGCCAATCACAGTTTAGTAGGAAACCCAGCATCCAATGAAATACTTTCTCATATTTTACTGAGTGCATTTATGTACTCACTGTTGCACTTTGCTGGATCCTGACTGGTATACAACATGAATAGCAAAACCAACAACATATAAAGAAAGATTGAATTGTTGCTCTTTACAGTGATGTAAAATTAGTGAGATGCAAGAATATTTAACTAGACTTTTAACTCTGTTCGAAAATTCATTCAAATTTCTATTTTTACATAAAATTTGGACTTCATTTACACATTTGAAAACAATATAAGTGTCAAATTAAAAGATATTTGATGAAAAGCTTAAAATATCTCTTTACAATGATGTATCACACTAAACTATTAGAATTGATTTTCTAAGTTTATTTCGAAGTTTCAAAATGATATGTCCACCTTATTATATATGCACAGCGCATTCACCACATGAAATACGCCCCTTCATTAAAGGAAGGACTTTTTTGATGCACTGCAGACTGACTGATAGGCTGGTGTATGAAGTTAGACGAAAGTATGCCTTTTCTTCCAAAGTCATAAAATGAAACAAATAACTTCTTGGAGAAAAGCTCTTTTCAAATGCTTTTATTTTTACATAAACCAACACTTGGGGACAAAAACCACATTTGGGGAACATTGTATACTGGCATTCAAACCAAATTTCATGCATTTAAGCATTTTTTTGGAGAAACAATCTAAGCATTGGGTATTTCGGTTCAACAACCTTATGAAATAGTGGAGGATGCTGTTCAATGACATGTTATTCTGGAATATAGTTACTTTTATACAGTTAGCTTGATAGTAAACATCATTGAAACTCGCAGCCACTGGGGGTAACATATCCTCTGATCTCAGTACTTTACAATCAATCTTATCTGTATAAGGTAACGCGTATATACCACGATGTATCTCTTTCCAACATAATAGAAATCCATACGGCGTGGTTTTGAGAATTTCAACCTCTCAAACCATCGATATTTTGCCCAAAATTGTTAGCCTTCTTGTCGTATTGATGATGGACCTTATTCATTTGAACATTTCATGACCTTCTTGGAGGTATGTTCTTTTTACTTTCATTGCATCTGGGAATTTGTCATGTATGCACGCTGCATGACAACAAGTTTTCCGTCGTTTCGAGGTGGTGGTACACAAGGGATTAACATGCTGGTATGAAGTGAACAAAACACAGAAATGGAGGAAACCACATCACCACAGACCGTTGGTGACGTGAGGCAAGTATGCCCAGCCTAAGCGAGATCTTCTGTGAATGCGTTTACCGTATTGACTCGAAAAAAGAATGCTGTATCACACTGAGAGCTCCTTTGCGGGTGCAACTTTGCACCTTCCAGACCAATGTCACCTCGGGAGCTCCTTTACCTGTTTACGGGTGCAACTTTGCATGTTTCAGACCTTTAAAGGTACAAAGATGCACCTTACTGTGGCATTGGTCTCAAATGTGCGACGTTGCGCCATAAAGGTCCTCCCAGTGTGACATTGCTAAAGGTGCAAAGTTGAATTAAGTGTGTTTGGTTCGACTTTTATAGGAGAGCATACTGCTAGAAAATGGGTTAGGTTTGTTTAAAGTTTTTCAACATTTTTATTTGTACTCCACCGACACTGCCCTGGCTGCCTGTAAAAAGTCTTTGCAATCCCACGGACGATACTGTCTTAGGAATAGTGTGTAAAATAAGTGTTTCATCCACTATGTTTAAGCTGCATAATGGTAAAGGTTGCTATATAAAAATATATAATAAACGCAGTTAACAACCTTTGCATAGGTACACGACGATGTGTTCCTGAAACACAGGATTACAAAATCATAAATCGACTTTGTCCCCATGTTACCAATGTCGACAAGTTGGAGGTCTGCCGGCCCAAGGACTAAAAATAATGTCCAAATGTTATCCTATCCTAGATACATTATGTGCATTGATTTGCAGCAGACGACGGGAATGGACATACCCCATTTAATCTACGTCCTAGGTTTCCATAATGACATTCATGTCTGCCATCGAGTTACAGACACTGTTGCCTCAGCTCTGTCTCTTCTACTCTTAGAATTTTGTTAGTACTTTTCCAGTTTCAATATATTAACATATTTCCCTGGAGAATTGAATATTAATACTGCCGTAACATATTGAAAATTGGTGATTTACAGTAAAAGAACACTATCGCAACGCAATGATTGATGTCCGGTAATATTTCGCTTACATGTCATTATTCCGAAAGTTCGATATTCCAAAGGTTCGTTTTCCTTGTGTTTTTTATTCCAAAAGTTTAAATTACTACGCAATTCCGATAATCGAACCCTATTTAATTTGCAGATAAACTAAACCTCGGTTGAAGATGTATATTAAGTGTGTGTGTTCGGAATAACGAACACCACCTGATATTTCCCCCGCCAAAAAGTGTGCGTGGTACAAAATGCTAATTCTAAATTAACGCATTAAACTACTAAAAAGTATAGTCGAAAATGAATAGATTGGTTGACATATGAATGAATAAAAATAAACATAATTACACGCAGATTTTTTTATGAAAGAAGAGAACCGCCAGGACCATCGCAACAAAATAAAGTGCATCCGGCTCAAAAGGTGTACAAGTATGTCAGAACGTTGATGGTAATATCATGTTCATCATGTAAAGATCCAGTTAGTTGTAGTTATGAAAGGTAGCACTTTTTAGGTGTCAATCGAGGGCGTTGTGGCATAGTAGATGAGACAAAGGTTTCTCAACCTAAAGATCCCCGGTTCGAGTCCCATCCCGGTGTCTGTGTTCTTGGGTAAGACACTTCATCTGCGATACCCCTCTCCACCCAAAATTACAAATGGGTACCTGAGAGGACGAAAAATTAAGTTGGAGGCAAATTTGGCTTGTAGCTGGGCTAGGAATCCTACTTCCCAAGGAGTGGAGGGGGGGTGGTGCGCACCTGTGCAGGCATGATATGGTCCGATGGTCCGATGATCAGGGAGGGTAAACTTGTGAGAGAGCATCTTAAAAGAGCTAATTCAAGACTCGTAACTACCATCTTTCCCTTTTTACCTTTACTGGCTGTGGAGGCAGTCCGCACTAGACCAACAGGGGCTGTAGGTCTGAAAGGGGTATCATTGGTAGCAGTTTTTTTATTCAACATTGATTCGTAATAGCTGATACTGCACCTTTGACGAAGATGTAGCCGGCAACTAAGAGGAATAAGTTAAGAAAGATTTTGGGGGTAACTGTCAGTTCTTGCCAACCAATCAGATTACACGTGCGCTGGCCTGAGCTGACCGGACGTTACCGATGCATACCACCCAGGGCGTGTTAATCACGCCGTATTAATCTATGCACTTTTTGAATCAAAGTGCTTCTTCCCCGGTAGCTATTTCGGCGATCTTGTTCTATGGAAAAATTCGCAAAGACCTTAAAATAACAGGAATTTAGTAATTAATGGGGCCTGGCTAGGGTAAGTGTAATATGCTTTCTTCATCACCATGTACCATAATTCTCACAATGCTTACAATGTCATTTTTCCCCTTAACGTATCCCTGTTAGTTGCCGGCTACGTATTCTTATAAATGCAATATCAACTAACCAGTTTGCCTCCAGGCTGGTTATTACCCGGTCTATAAAATCTATCAACCGTAATACAAGACGTAGTTCATGAGACAGACAGGTAAAAGGGGAAGTGCGCTGAAACAAGAAGGAAAAAATAATACCAACCAAAGATGGGGGAAATAAATGACTCCCCTTTTACTCCTGTAATGAACTTGAATGGCTCCAGAATAACTTGGATGACAGGTGAAATCTATGTTTTACATTACATTTGTAATATTTCACAAAGTTGACTTCCATGCATAGGTTTAACGTCAATCATCTGACTCCGAAAAGAAGTGGACTGATTGTACAGCCGTGAGAGATTGAGTCGTATATATACTGCAAGTCGACTTTAAGATTACATTGTGTTTTAATAAAATTATGTGTACTGGTGAAATTATTGTCACACAACTGTTTATATCACTTTTTCACGACATGTGTGCCGCTAAAATTATCATGATTTCTCTCCTTCACATCAACACTATTGATTGCACATTATTTCCATCATAGTAAACACTTGAGTAGAACCCAGATTTCAAAATTTCCAAAGTTTACTGAACAGAGTACCTACTTTTATGACAGTCAACATTGGTTCATGAGCTTCACGTTTGTTTGATATTCATTTTCAAGAGTGTCTTTCCTACGGGTAAAAGAACAAAACATTTGAGATACTTGTGTGTTTTATCTTACAGGATTACATGTTAAGGCAGCGTTTACATGTCTTTTTGATTTCTGAGAGAGAATATGTGACGAGAAGCTGTAACTTGTTTTGTCTTCTTATACTGATGGCGGATTTCAGATATTTGCTGTGTCAACGATGATATAGTTTGATTTGGGTTGATTACGGAAGAACGTGCTTTAAATGTCCTCGTTTTCTTCAATGATCCTACAATTTTATTACTTATGAAAAACCAAAGCATCGTCGTGTCCAAAAATAAATAATAATGAAAAAATAAAATCTTTTACAAATAAGCATCCCTGACGTCACATCAATGTATGTATATTCACGTGTGTAAACAGACAGCACAAATGATACCTCTTTGGAAGTCGTCTGATGCAACCTTAGAGCTGAAGAAGAAATAATAATAATAATAATAATAATAATAATAATAATAATAATAATAATAATAATAATAATAATAATAATAATAATAATAATAATAATAATAATAATAATAATAATAATAATAATAATAATAATAATAATAATAATCGCAGTATGAACAGGGTAGCCACTTCAGTCTGATAGACTGCTCTTCCAGCAGGCCCTGCATAACATACTGTAAATGTTATTATTAACCTTCTCTGTTCTAGAATGCCGAGCTTCTGGCTAGAAAGCAGAAGGTACCATTTTTAAAAGTCTTTGGTATGACCTGGCCGAGGCTCGAACTCGCGACCTTCCGGACCAGAAGCGGACGCTCTACCACTGAGCCTACTCGATAAAGAAAATAGAGGCAAATGGAAGGATTTGAAGAAGGCCTTACTTTGGTAAAAAAAAACCTACTTTTTAAATCAAGTACACTGTTCTCGGTTTACAGTTCACGGCTTCTGCTGTCTGAATTTCATGGTCAAATGTTGATTAATTTGTAAACAATCACCATCAGTACTCAGTGTAACAGAAACATTTGTTGGGTAGCTTTGTATGGGATCGATTTCTATCAGGGCACTAGACTAAAGGCAGTGGATCTCTTTTGCACGCCTAAAATTCAACATTGTGCAAAAGCACTGGTATATAGAAGAATATCTCATTTAAGAACCTTTAGAAAAATGTAGGAGCTAGAAATGCAGTTTTAGTGGAATTATAGTAAATGTTTGACTTGGATTTGTTTTTTGGCATACAGTTCCACAAATTTTACAAGTGGTACTAGTCTATTTTTAGACAGTGCATGTACATGTAGGTCCCTTTTACCTCCATGGTGTAATACACAAGTACTGTACACGCATATGACCTGGCATTCCTTTCACTGTGTACTTTTTGAATACCATGAGGGCATGAATAATGTTTTGCTGTATTTTGGGAGGGGTGTAAAATGAGATCCACTACCTTTAAAGGTAAATGACATGATTGGGGGTAGTCCTCAACTTGGGCTGAAACTACTCTAGAATCAAGTAAACTATGCAAGAATTCTCTTGTGAAAATCTTGTAGTCAAACGTTGACTCATTCTAAAATAACTCATGTCAATATCCCTTGTGGTATTGTGTGGCTCCCTATGGATCTTATTTATATAAAATTAAAATACTAGTATGTTTATGCTTGATTCTCCTTAAGGAACAAATTAGAGGCAAATCCTTCCAGCTGGGAGATCCATTCCACCTAGTGTACAGTTGGTATATATTTCAACTGATTTGGTTCTTGAGGCATTTTCAAGTGTTCCCAATCATGTCACTAACCTTTAATTCAGTACTGGTAATTAATGAACGCTTATTTCTCTTATAGTAAACAAATTCAAGACACCTAGCCAGGAAATGAACTCAAACCAGTGTAATAGTTGGTATATGTTTTAACCTATTTGGGTCTTGGGGCATGTTAATTCCTTTTAATCTCACAGCAGTGTATAACTTGTGTAGTTTTGGTTGATCAGACAACTTTTTTGTCAGTCTTTCATTAAATATTCCATTGTCACCCTAGACATCAGAAAACAACATCAAACCTACTCAAAATTGTTACCTACGACAAATTGTGATGCTTAAATTAAAGGAGCGCATCTAACGGTATGTACATTACCTATGGAAAATCTCGGGGTCCCCCCTCCACCCCCCCCCCTCCCCGAGATTTTACATTTTGAGTAATTTCTCAAAATTGTGAAAGATTCAGAGCGAGCAATTTTCAGGGCATTGATAGATCATATATGTGTATCTAAAATAAAATAATTGCAAAGAATTTCATTTTTACCATTTACCGAACTATACTTGGGCTTTAAAGTTATATTATATGCATCAATCCTTATAACTTTTGATATGGAAATGGCTACTTCAGGTTGATTGGATGGAAAGAAGAACCATATAGTGGACCAGAAAGGGGGACTAAGGCACCCGAGGAAGAAGGAGTGGTTGCACTAGGAGGCGTCATGGCTAAATGGATAAGGCCGTGGCTTCCTGATCATGGGATCTCCGGTTCGAATCCTGCCGTGGCTGGCGTTTGTGTCCTTGGGTAAGACACTTTATCTGTATCATCTCTCTCCATCCAGGAGTATAAATTGGTACTTGGTAGGGTAAGAATGACTCATTTTGGTCTGGTTTGATGAACCTTCTTGGCAGCCCAACTAGGAATACTCCGCAGGGAGAGGGAATGATACACATCTTTGTGCAGGTCAAAATTGTATCCCAGTGACCAGGGTAATAATGTCCAAGCGCATACAGGGTGATCTCATTGGTATTATATGCTGTATGCGAATGGAGTATTATTATTATTAAAAAGGGGAAACATCCGACGACATTCAATGAAACAAATAGACAATACTCTGGTTTTTACAACGGTTGGGAGTGAAGTTGACAAGAGATATCCTGTTGGAAGACGCACAACCTGACAACATCAGAGATAGGGAAGGTGCTTTTCAGAATGCCAACAAATACAACAGAGAGAAAACGGCGTCCCAGTAGCAGTGGCGTACCTGGCGTACATCGTCAGGGGAGGCATTTTTTTATTTTTTTTGTAGCGGCCCGCTTCCAGACTCCAAAAGTCACGCAAGTCCAGAAAAAGCTGATTAGGCGGGGGGGGGGGCGGGGGCGGGGGTGACTCAAATTTCTTGGGTCATTTTTCTGCCAGGGGGACCTTTTGGTAAATGGTCCCCCTCCCAGATCAGCCGACAAGCAAAAAAGGGGGTCTCTTCTTCCTCATGGGGGGAGGGCACTTTGCCCCTTGCCCCCTCCATAGGTACGTTAGTGCTCAGTGGTGTTATCGTATGTATCCATGAAAAAAATGGTTCGTAAAGGTTTCTTATAGGA
Organism: Eucidaris tribuloides; assembly: GCA_001188425.1. Taxonomy (NCBI): domain Eukaryota; kingdom Metazoa; phylum Echinodermata; class Echinoidea; order Cidaroida; family Cidaridae; genus Eucidaris; species Eucidaris tribuloides. The sequence continues at coordinate 41,933 of JZLH01S0412628.1, read as the reverse complement.
CCATTTTCACAGTAACGACAGGTTTTTTTTAGGGGGAACTTACACCATCTGGTGTGATTATTAGCACCATTTGTTGTTGAAGACACGAATTTAGGAAGTATGGTTGCCAATGAGAACATTTCTAAATCAAAATAATGGTAATAACAAGCAAATAATGGTGCAGATGTTGCGGCAAAATAAACTTTTAGGAACCATTTTGTTCCAGAGTGCAGAATAATCGTAAATAGACAGGGGAATCATAACGACATTTCACTTTTATGACGATTTACCTACACTTTCTTCATTTTTGTCTGCGTTTTTTTTTCTTTATTCATTTATGATAAGCATGGCTCGTTACATTTGATTACTTGTCCTTCAAAACTGACACTTGAGTCACTTCGTGCTAGCATGGGTTTCTATATAAGTAACACAGACAAACATAGACACACACAAAATGCACAGACACACACACACACAAGAATACACACAAATCAATAACTGTGTATATCGCATCATTGCCCATAATGAAATTGCTTCGCTAACGATAAAGTGCAAATAGAAGATACCTGCAAATGGTATATAAATAATTGTATTTACGCGATAATGACAACATTATTGAAAAGGTCGCTTTTATGCTCAAACCAAAGATTACAATGGGTTCCATATATGCAAGCGTTTCGTTTTGAAAATACACAGTTGTCAAATCGATGTGCTGAGAAGCACTCGCAGGGATTAAATGTGACTTGCTTTTATGACAGAATTATATAAATATATCATTTCCTGTCATTAAGTCGCCGAGCATCGTTAATTTCTGAGATATTATGACACTTAAGTGTCATCCGACGATACGCCTGAAAGCGAACAGTTAATGGAGCGTTCAAAAGCGGCATATGGGCATTAAGACCGTCTACGTTTCCCTGTATACGCTGTGGCATATGAGATGTTTTGGCGACATTGGATTAGAAGTCATCTTCAAGTTCACAAATACGCTG
>JZLH01S0412628.1:710-5710 GCA_001188425.1 Eucidaris tribuloides | reverse complement strand
CTAGGAAATATAATAAGTTCTTGTGGCTGGAAGCCAGACTAATGTAATGGTATCATGCAGTTGATTCCAGTAGGACGGCCTCCAATACTTATATATTATTTGGCGTGAATAAATGGACAGCGATTGACATGCACCATCAAACAACAACAACAACAACAACAACAACAACAACAAAACATTAACCAAAACAGAGTTTGTAATATTGTTTCTAACATGTATTCCGGCATTTTACCTCTGTTTTTAAAAGGGAAATTATTTATTTATTTATTTATTTATTTATTTATTTATTTATTTATTTATTTATTTATCTATTTATTTATTTATTTATTTATTTATTTGTTTATTTATTTATTTATTCATTATTTTATTTGAAGAGTGTGTTTGCAAAAACAAATTAACACCATTTTAAAATTAGAATGAAACAACGCACACTTGAAATTATTTTAAGGTAGATGTTGTCTAATTATAAATCATTTTAGCAAAATACTCGGATTACCTTAATCCCAAAACCTATGTTTTCATGTAAAATCACATACAGTACAAAAAATGCCATAGTGGTTTATTTGCCAAACTAATAAATTCATTCCAGACAATCACCACATGTAACGGTATTCTCAGTTCCAGACCCTTCGACTTTTTCTCCCTCCGACGCAGTCGCAGGCGGGTGCAAATGTTCCTCAGAAAACTAGTCTTAGTTCAAGACAGTTAATTGGTGATAGTAGGCTTAATTTCTTTAGGAAATATGATAAGTTCTTGTGGCTGGAAGCCAGACTAATGTAATGGTATCATGCAGTTGATTCCAGTAGGACGGCCTCCAATACTTATATATTATTTGGCGTGAATAAATGGACAGCGATTGACATGCACCATCAAACAACAACAACAACAACAAAACATTAAGCAAAACAGAGTTTGTAATATTGTTTGTAACATGTATTCCGGCATTTTACCTCTGTTTTTAAAAGGGAAATTACAAACCTAAACAAACGCAAACGCACGTACACACACCACATACATGAGTGCATTCCCTACTTTATCGATAGAGTAGGTAATAGTCTGGATCCCCCTCTCCCCCTTACCCCCCCCCCCCATTCCTCTGTAGAGAATTTCACGAAATCTGACATGGCTAAAGAACAATTCTTGCTGGATTGTGGGGGCGTATTACTGCAGATCTGCATAACAGGCGACAATAATGTCTACTGTCCGAACCTTTCTGCATTCTTGCGGTACACTTGAATGTAGTTCTGCATTTCTGAGTGCACCGCCTGAAGAGATTGTGTCTGTCTGACGTGGTGGAAAGAGGCAAGGGGCAGGAAAATGGGACTCGATAATATTCTTTGTGGTTTATATAGACTTTGTCGCGTTCAATGAATCTGGAGAGCCGTTCGACTCGGTGCGAGTGGGTGTAGACCCAATTTTACCATGCAAACTTAAATACACTATATAACATTGTGGAAGAACCGTTTAAAAATTTGTTAAAGTTTGCTATCTGACAGTGTTAAAATGGACAAATAAACACCATAGAACACAACAGTTTAGAAAGTTATAATGTCACGAGTAAAATACGTACAGATAAAAGTTAGCACACGAATTATTCTTTACTGATGAAAATTCTGCCACACAGCACTTTATGGGGGGGGGGAAGCGAAATTGAAATGGTTGCTCAATGATTTTCACTTCTTAAAAGGATTTAATGATCGTTCTAAACTGCAATTTTTTCAGGGCTTCATTTTCAGATCTCATCAAAGACACTGGTAGCATGGGGAATCATGTAGCTCAGATTGTTAAAACTGGAAACATAGTTATACGATGCCTCTAAACAAATACCGTAATTATATTCGCAACGTGAGGGTATTTTAATGATACCTAAAATGCAAGGTGTTCTCTTTAAAAAACGAATAAATTGAACCATTACACATTTTAAAAAACAAATGTCCTAGTCCTAAAGAAAGTTATTGGAGGCTTAAAGGCAAAGCGTCTTGTTTGCATTCCTGAAAAATAAAATTGTGTAAAAACACGGGTATATAGAAGAAAATACCATGTAGGAACCTTTGTTTTGTGGAATTACAGTGACCGTTAGACTTTGATATGAACTATTGTCTCGTAGAGACAAACATTCCCAGCAAAGAGCATACACTAACCAGCATTTTTTTTGTGTGCAATTTTTCAAGTTCTACTGATCTTTAGATTTCACAGACAATGTCCTTCATAGATAATGTAACCTATGGGCATGAGTGATCTTGGCCGCGCAGCTGGAGGGTGCAAACTATAAAACTCAGGACCCACACCCTCCCCTCCCCCACACAAAAAACTCAAACATTATATTGCTGTTATATCTTTTGTCAGTATTCTAATAGGAATATTTGGAGCGTACTGTGTCCGACCTGTCCAGCTGTCAAGTTACTGTTATCTTTCAGTCACTTGTACTATTCTGATCTGTAATGATCCAGAAACTCGTCGAAGGTATTATGACCTCAACAAGATTCGTATCAAAATGGCACGACTGTATCCTCCCTGATCATCTCGCCTGCGCAACACCGATGTGCACCATCCCCACTCCCTGGGGGGGGGGTGTATTCCTAGCCCGGATGCCACTAAGGCACTCAAGCCAAATTGCCTTCCAAAGTCCTATCGGGTACCCATTTGTACTCCTGGGTGGAGAGGGGTATTGTAGTTGAAGTGTCTTACCCAATGACACAGACACCGCGACAGGATTCGAACCGGGGATCTCGAGATCGAAAAATCTTTATCTTATCCACTAAGCCACGACGCCTCCACAGTAAGCAGAATTTGAATTGGAAAAAGTGACTATAACTAAGACCTTTTAAATGAATGCGTTTGTTTTGAGTGTACTGTTATTCCATTTGGAACATGAAAACAGTTGGTGTTTGTTAATGTTGAGCAAGCTGGCTGGAGATATGTTTTCTCCCTTTTTGTATAATCTTTCACCTAATTGTTGCTTATTTTATGTGTGACTGGAAGAACTCAAATAATTTTTAAACAATATTTAATAATTAACCAGTCTCAGGGATTCCGAAATTCAGCAGGTCTCAGGGCTTGGTTCCAGGAGAACTACAGAAAACAACGCCCGAAGTCCCCGCTTATTCCAACCCCCATACCATTATCAGCAAAGAACATGGAATAAAACACTGTCGTTATTTTTTAAGGGTCGGTGTTGCTAGTACAGGGTGTAAGTATTTCTCTGCATTTTTTTTATTGTGATAGGAAAGTTAACAACAATGAATACCGCAATCGCTATACAAGGAAGAGTTACAACTATAATACATTAACGTTTACAATTTGTCGTTTCGGAATACAAGATCATTTGCACTCTCTTGGAAAATGTGGTTCCTTTAATATTTTTAGTACCATACTTAGAATGTCACATGGGATCATTATGTAGTTTAGTTACAGTGGCATCAAGTTGGTTAATAAGTATTATTCGATTGCATTCTATAGAGGGACGACGCTCCTGTACATTTAACCTGTTTGGAGACGGAGAGAGAGGGATTATGCTACATGCAAACATTAACACACCTCAGAAGGCTGGCATCAAATGACATGATTTGGGTAGTCCTCAACTTGGGATGAAACTACTCTAGAATCAAGTAAACTATGCAAGGATTCTCCTGTGAAAATCTTGTAGTCAAACGTTGACTCATTCTAAAATAAACAATGTCAATATCACTCGTAGCAAGGAAACCTGCTGTGTGGCTCTCTATGGGGCTTATTTTTATCGTCCCCGGATGAAATTAAGATACTCCTATGTTTATGCTTGATTCTCCTTGAGTAAACAAATTACAGACAAATCCTCCCAGGTGGGAGATCCACTCCTGCTAGTGTATGGTTGGTATATATTTCAACTCATTTGGTTTTTGAGGCATTTTCAAGTGTTCCCAATCATGTCACTAACCTTTAAAGGTAAGGAATCTCATTTACAAGCCTCCCATAGCACAACAAAACATTTTTCCTGCCCTTATGGTATTATATAGGACTTGCCTGTGAAATTACTTATAGATTTTGAAAAAAAAAATCGCAAACAAACAATAGTTGTGTACTGTATATTTCACACTGTTCCAATCTCACTACGGGCTGATTACAGGTTGTGCTGGCATGTGCCAGACACTAAAAGGAATGCAAGGTCATCTACGTGTACAAACCTATTGCAATATGGCACTGTCCATGGAGGTAAAAAGAGACCTATACGCACTGTAAAAAATAAACTACCCTCCCTACTCAAATGTATTGCAACATACACTATAACGCATAAATTTTACGTGGGAGGGGTCTTTCTAAAATGATGTCCTAATTACGTTTATGATAAGAAAATTACGAATTATTTGAAAAGACATCAATGATATTCTTTCTCGTTTCTTCTCCAAGGCGGAGAGGGGCTGGAACATAAAAATTTTCATTTTTATCGCCTCCCTATAGGGGTGGGGTGTTAATTCACACTAGCATCGTAATTCGGTTTCATATTACCTATGAAACGGTTTTAATAGTTTGGAAAGACTTCCAGCACAAACAACAACTGTGAATATGTTCATCTGAAGGGGTCTCGGAAAGAAGACCACACCCCTCGAAGACGATAGTGACTTCCTATCTTCATAAGACAGCGGCAAGGAGCAAACGCCCCGTATTTTAAACAAGACCTCTTCAAGTTATAATTTCTTATTTCTTCACAATTCTAAAGGCAGTTTATTATTGTAAACATCTTAATATTTACTGTCATGAAACTTCTCAGTACATTGGATATAATGATGCGAAGAGAAAGCCATCGTCTTTAATTAGTAGCCTTATCCTCCTTGTCACTGTCTTACGAAGATAGGAGGTCACTTTCGTCTTTGAGGGGTGTGGTCTTCTTTCTGAGACCCCTCTAGAGAAACATATTGATATTTTTTGTTTGCTGGAAGTCTTTCCAAACCATCAAAACCGTTTCATTGGTAATATGAAACCGAATTACTATGCTAGTGTAAATTAACAACCCACCCATATAGGGA
>JZLH01S0412562.1:6842-22185 GCA_001188425.1 Eucidaris tribuloides | reverse complement strand
CATTAATTTCATTTGTTTGGACATTTTCTTACAAAGTTGACAATTTACCACTGACACAGACAGATTTTGTTGTGAACTGGGGAAAACATGTACATTTTCTCTACACTTGTGGATATCTGTGGAATAAAAATAGGTGAGTTTACAAAATGCACTGCAACTTCAAAAATCTTAACAATATCATTATAAAAATACACAGTTCAGAAATGTCATTTGTTCTGTTTTTCAGTATTCAGTATTGTTGTATCATTGCAAATGCATTTGATTTTAAGCAAAATGCCTCGAAATACTTTTTTTCCCTTTGGGATCACTTTGTTGCACTCTTCTATTGAAAATGTAATAATCTATTTCAAACAAAACCTTTCATTTTTTAGTGGCCTCCGCAACGAAGTTGCTGAGCATTATGTCTTCGGGTTGTCCGTCCGCCGTCCGTCGCCCCCCGTCTGTACCGGAATCTTCGTTTACGCGATAATGAAGAACCCCCAATCGGATTGATGTAAACTAGACAAAGTATGTATCTATGAGCCACCAATGAATCTGATTAGATTGGAGGCTTGAAATGTCAAGAGGTCACAGCACCGCTTAAATATGTGTGATTTGGGCTCATGTTACCGCGATACTTGAGAGCGGCTGGTCGATTGTCAATGTAACTTGGGTGAAGTAGATTATGACACCAATAGAACGATTAGATTTTGAGGCCTGAAAGGTCAAAAGCAAAAGTCATCGGCCTTAGATATGTCTGCATTTCGTGGCTCGTTACCGCGATAAAACTTTGAAGAGTGGCTAGTCGGATGTCATGTAACTTGGGTGAATAGTATTATGAGCGCACCAATGAACTGATAGTATTTTGGACTCAAAGGTCAAAGCAAAGGCACGGGCCTAAAATTGTCTATTCCTCCTCGTACCTCGCGATAACTTGAGAAGCGCTGTCGGATTTTGATGTAACTAGGACCAAGTATTACTAGAGCCACCAAAATGAACTCATTAGATTTGGAGCTGAAAGGTCAAAGGTCAAAGGTCACCGGGCTTAAATATGTCTGATTTCGGGCTCGTTACCATGATAACTTGAGAGCGGCTTGTCGATTGTCATGTAACTTAGGGAAGTATGTTATTATGAGGCATCAATGGAACTCCATTAGATAATTTGGAGGCTGAAAGGTCAAAGGTCAAAGGTCTACCTGGGCCTAAAAGATTCTGATTTGGCTCGTTACCCACCGGGCGATAACTTGGAAAATGGCCGTTTGAATTTCATGTAACTGGTGAAATATGTATTATGAGCCCACCAATGAACGATTAGATTTTTTAGTTCAAAGTCAAAAGGTCAAAGGTCACCGGGCCAAATATGTCTGATTCGGTCTCATTACCCGCGAAATGAGAAGCGGCTGTCGATTTTTGAATGTTACTAGGGACCATAGTATGTACTATGAGCACAATGAACTCATTACCGATTTGGTAGGATCAAAGTAAAGGTCACCGCGCCTTAAATAACGTCTGATTTGGGCTCCGTTACCCGGCGATAAAATTGAGAACGGCCGGTTGAATTTCATTAACTTGGTGAAGTATGTATTATGAGCCACCAATGACTGATAGATTTGGAGTTAAAAAGGTCAAAAGGTCAAAGCGTCACCGGCCCTAAAATACTGTCTGATCGGGCTCGTTACCCTGCGATACTTGAGAAATTAATCGGATATTGATCGTAATTTGGGTGATAGTTGTATTCATGGGCATAAATGACATTTCAGACGTTGAACGGCAAAGTAGGATGCCCTGTACATTCAAAGTTGAATTGGCACGGTGGGGGGAGGCATACCCCATCGGCTGCCGCGCACCCGAATTGCCCTAGTTTTTCAAATAAGAGAATGGCAATTTTGGTAGTTACAAATACTAGTCACATAGAGGGTCATCATTTTATCTACAACATTTGAGCACAACATTTTTCTCCTTCCTGTATGTGTAAAAACTTTAAGCTGTTTAAAGTTGCCACTAAATTTCAAAAGCTGCTCAGTATGGCACTGTCTCTAAATGTTTGACACGAGAATTAAGTCTACAGTCCTCTTTTTGTTCACATTCAGATGTTAAAAAGATGCCACTTGGCAAGCTGAGCAAAGGTCAGATAGCCAAGGGATTTGATGCGATAGAAGAGATAGAGGAAGCGATAAAGAAGAAGGCCAGCAAGGCCCAGCTGACTGCTCTCTCCTCCAAGTTCTACACCGTCATCCCGCATTCCTTTGGTCGTAAGGTTCCCCCCGTCATCGATGACCTCGAAAAGATACAGGCCAAGAAGGACATGCTGCTGGTAAGGAAAATATTTGGCACCAGGTTGGAATTTAGTTCAATTCAATTCACTTCAATTCAATTCAATAAAGGTTTAATTAAAAATCTGACATGACAGCAAAGAGCTGAATTGCATATAATTTATACAATATTGTGTAAGTAAAAATTGAAAAATTAGTACATTGAAATAAAAATCATAAATATTCGAGTTGCATTGTATACTTCAAATGGATTAACACTGTTAAAAATTATGCAATTTAAATTCACCATATATATCTATCAATATATAGTAAAACTTGAAAAATATACATTTTATAATAATATGGCAAAATCAAAATTGAAATGATTTAAATAATCTCTCTCCCTCAAAATTATATAAGTACAGTGCGTCCCCCCCCCAAAAAAAAAGTAAAAAAAATTGATTTACTTATTTACCCATTTATAATTATCCAAAATGAAAGATGAAAATTCAAGTATTGTTTAACTCAGTGTTTGCCTGCCTAGTGAGTATGAATCTGTCATGGTAATGAATAATCTTACTGACTGACTTACTACAGACTTACTGACAATTTTTTTTCACACATTGTCAAACTATTCTATAATGTGCAAACAGTGAATATCCCATGTCAGCAGGTCTAACACTAAAATATGTATGTGCCTATATGTTTACTGTACCTGTTCACTTGAGCAAAGATAATGGTCAATAAAATTTGGAAATCTATGACTTGAAGATTGCGTTTTTTAATTGAACATCAAACCATTTTTGGCGGGTCAGATTTGATCCAACTATAAAAAAGGTACAAAAGGTGTGCAAATCAATTTTTAATTCTGGAGAATCGGACATTCTGATCAAATTAACAGAAGATGCAAAATAACTTGTACATATTTACTGGTGTGTCTGTTTGATTTTCTGATCTCTGTGGAAAGTATCATTCTGTTTACTTATTTACAGTGATTGAATATGATGCAGCACACTTTGGCTACTGTTTTATATATGCTTGACTTATTTTTTCTTTTCCTCATTTGTGATAAATGTTTTAACCTGTTGTCACCATTTATTTTTTCAGGTTCTGGGTGATATTGAGATAGCACAAAGCTTGCAGAAAGAGAAGAAAAAACAAGAAGTGAGTATATTTTCAGTTTTTATGCTACTGGTGTGTTTTGGGGTTGTCCATTTGTCTGGTTTTCCTCTGTCCATTACCAGTGCCCATTACCACAGTTATTCAAGAACCAATTTTGATGAAACTGGGGTTGGATATATATAATAATGCAAAAATGAACTGATTAGTTTACTACAATGATTGCACACAAATAGGATGTGACACATTATAGCTGTCGCCTTGTATAAAACAATTAATGCATGAGTTTGTGTAATAGTGCACTTTATATAATATCTATATTATTTCAAGCATGGTAATTGGTCAAAACGCGTCACGTGGCATTTTTTTGCGCAACATCTGCACTCTCGTGCAGTGTGCGAAAAAAGTTGACATTGCACGCTCGTGATATTACGTCGCGACACCGTCGTGCCAAAGCCGCCGGAAGGGAACACAAAATTTTGTTCACGGTCGGATATTTGTGAGTAGATTTAGACGTAATAGGCCTACTCAAGTTTGCAGCAAAATTTGAAAATCTCATGGACATAGTAAGAAAAACTGTAGATCTAGTCTGCTGTTTGTTTTTATTTTTGTTCATGAAAACTCGTGTCGCTATTTTATAAAACAAAAAATGCACTTGCCCCGTTATGTATCAATGTAAATGCCGTGCACACTTGGTGTCTTTAGATGGTGCGCAATGCTGAGGCAACACTGACCTAAGGACATCTCGCGTGCACTGCATTTATAAGAATGCACGCTGGCCCATGGTTAGCACCATGCTAGATCTTGTGTTGCTGGATCTGCACTAATGCACACATGCATTAATTGTATAAACCCTCAGTTATAAGATTCAAGATTTATCAATGGTGCAGACTTAGATGGTGTAACTACTGTTTGAAGAGAAATTAAAGGCACAATTTAACATTGACCAAAGTTTTAAAAAAATGTGAGCTACATTAATGTCCTTCAGCAAGACATTTTTAATCTCTTTGCTGCTCTCCACCCAGGATAATGGGTACCTGGTAGGTGAGAATGATTAGGTTTGTCTGGCTTGATGCCTACTACTCTGGCCAGCTCAGCTAGGAATACTCCCCAGGGAGTGGAAATGGTGCACATCTTGTGCAGGTTTTAGAAACCTGTGCAAATATTTCTCTCCGCAAAGACCAGAGTAATAAATTCCAAGCGCATAGAGACCAAAAGATCATCGACGATCAAGGTATAGATGCGCATAAATAGAGAATCACCTATTATAATAATTAAATTATATATTATAATGTTTATCCATTCATGCCTTCCCAGTGGCAGCATAACTTCCAAAATTGTGTATTCTAGGATGTTTATTTGTCCATTTAAGCTCTATCATGTACATGTAGTTCAGTTATCAATGTTTTACAGTGTTTTTAAATTTAATCTCCAAAATGTTAAATTGTGTCTCTAAATTAAGATCGCTTGTTCAACACAAGTTACTTTTTATTTATCTTTTTCCTTCAAAACAAGAGTATTTCTGATTATACATACACTTGTTGACTATGATTTGCTGACTCAATGTGTTCATAAATTGTGCGTTCGTCCAAAACAGGAGGCTGCAGGTGATGGCATTCCAAATCCTATCGATGTCAACTACGGTCTCCTTAGATGTGATCTGGAGTTGCTGTCAGAAAAATGTGACGAGTTCAAGGTAATGCTGGAAGATTTATATGGGTTTATCCTAAAAATCGAGGCTTTCCATTTTGCAAATGTCTAATTTTGTTTTCTCCGATTTACAAATGTCGGATTCCATTTTTCTCCGCGTTGTAATTTTGCAATTTTCCAACTTGAAGTTTTGTTGGAAAATATTGCAAATAATGGTGGTTTTGATTCGGGTTTGGGGATATATTTACGGGTAAAGCATGATTTATTTGGCTGTATTAGGCATCTTTTTGGTATATTAGTTTAGTTTTATTCAAAAAAAATATTTCGTAATTTTACTTCAGGGGAATTTAGGCATGAATTTTGTTCTTTTTTGTCCAAAATAATGTTTTCGCTTTATACCTCAAATTCTGTGATTTCCACAGAAAATCTGCAACGTGGAAATCTTCAGTCGTTAGTAGGTCGGAGCTCAGATTTGTTTTTTCTTTTGGTGTTTGTATCGGTTGAAATTAGGATGACCTGGTGTCGTGCAAATAAGAAGATTAAATTTCCATGAAAAACAATATTGTAACATAAAATACATTAAATGACTTACACTTTCAAAATCACCTTGAACAATGTTTAGAACACAAATTGTTAAGTAACCAAATTTCCTGTCTTGTTACCACTTGTCCTGTCAGACTTTCCAGGAGCTCAGTTTGTGTGTTCGTCCATCCGTCCATTACCACCTTCTTGTTACCCAGAGAACAATTGATTGGATTGTAATAAAACTGGGGTAAAGTGTACATGATAATATAATGGTAAACTGTTTAGATTTTGGTCTTTATGGAGCAAAAAAGCTAGGTCACAGAACCTTGTAATATATTTCTGATTTTGGTTCATTATCATGATAACTTAGGAACAATTGGTAAAGTTTATGAGGTGACAAGTAGAGGGTTAGATTCAGATTTGAAAAGTTGAAGTTCAAAGGTCAAATTTCCTCGTATATGTCTGATTTGAGTTCCTAACAGCAATAACTTAATAAGAATCATTGATCACTGAAATTTAATCAAACGTAGGTCAAGTGTGTACTATGACACAGCAATGAATTGTATGTTGGAGATCAAAGATCACAAGGCATCATATATCTTATCTCAACTTACTGATCAGATTAAGTACATACGTGCATGAGGCATTGAAATTTGATTTGAAATTAGCTTGGGAGTGCAGAGGTGTACCCATCAAATTTGATGCAGTCAAAGTGCTCTAATATTTAGTTTCTATTTTTTCAGAGTAAGCCCATTTTTTAAATCCTTGCAAAACATTCCTGAAAAATGCCTTGCACATAATACATGAGAAATGACGGCTTAGATAATGGTTGTGACTAAAATAAACCCACACAAAAATCAAATATTAAATAATAACGAAACTTGAATTTTAAAGTAGGCGAAATATTAGTCTTTGCAAAACAGATTCTTTAAAAATCGAATATTAAATGTTAGTATGTATACCTGAGAACATTGCTGAGTACAAATTACAGTTTATTATTTATTTATTTATTTAGTTTGCTTTTTACATTGTTCAGGTTTTTTTGAAAACAGAAAAATTGTTACCCTGCTGTAAAATAATGTGTCAAAGCAATCCTCCTTTGATTTTGTTCTTTTCCTGTCACTTTATTGATTAACTTTGTTTTTTGATTTCAACAGATCATCAAGAAGTACATTTCAAACACTGGTCATGCTGGATCAGATAAACAACTTCTTCATGTGTGGAAGATGGACAGAGAAGGAGAGGTGGGTAATTTGATGTTCAGACCTAAAAAAAAATTTGATTGTGGAGGGACATTTCTTGATTCTGGCCCATATCACTCATTGTAACAAACTTTCCTGTTTTTTTGTTGTTGAAAAGCAATGCCTTTCAATGCAAAATGTGATATTAGTCTGAATATAACTACCATCAATAACTGTCAATAATGCAAAGTATTGATAGTCTGGTTTGGCCACTAGCTTCTGTTAAATATCAAATTGCCTGTGCTAAAACATGAAGTTGGTATTTAGGTGACTTCCCAATAATCAGAGATCGTATAGACAGAAAGTCTCAGTGTCATACATATAGCCCAGTAATTTATATTTATCACAGAACAAAGTCAAATCAGTGATGTTCTGAAGGGCATGGGGGCATGTACCCCCACACAAACAGAAAAGGTCACGTGCAATATGAATGGTTTTCTTTGGTCAGCATTTGTTGGGTAGGTACGTATGCATTTTACGGATGTTCTTTGAAGTGAAAACACTTCGTCAGTTGTCCAGCAGAAAGGCCCTAGCATATGTTCCCAGCAGAAGGGACTTAACACTAAATTTTCTCTAATATGAGCCTTATTTGATATTTGCACTTAACAGACTGACGGAAGGATCTTAAAATATCACACTATGATTTGATGTGAAAAGAGCAAATGGTTTTCAATTTAGAGACAATTTAGTGTAAAGGTCCTTCTGCCGGGAACATATGCTAAAGCCCTTCTGCTGGACAACCGGTGACGTATCATTTTCTATCTGCTGGGCCTTATGTTTATCGGGCCTTTAGTCTATCAGGCTGTTAAATGATACCCTGCCTAATGAAAGAATCAGCATAGGGTTGGGTGGTTTGTTGTTCTGTCTGTTGCAAAGTCCATTGTTCATGAAATTTGGCACACACATTGGTCGTGGGAATGTTTGGAAAACTGTGTTGCCATGGTTACAGCATATCATGGCAATAAATCGGGAAAATATTGCAGATGAAACTACTTCCTCACTTTTGAAGTAATTTGACACACACATTGGTCTTGGGGTGAAGATGTGCAAGATCAGGATCCTGATGGGGTGGGGGTATTAATCACCTTCATTGACATTTCTAGTTTCACTTGTTTCTGTACTTTGATCACCATGATGTCATATGAAAACTTTTGGAGCAAATATTGCACATGCTCTCCAGTGTGTGCTTAATAGCGCAATACGGCTGAGTGAACGCCACCGCACTGCACTAGTTTGCATGGGGATGGGGCACGGTCACGTGACCCAAAGTGACGTAATTCACCCAATTTTGTAGGCAACTTTGTGATTTATGCTAAAACTGAATGATGACTGGATTTTTGAGCAACCATGATACATTTTATAGCAGTGGATAGGGAATTTATTCAACTTTTAGAATTCGATCACCCCAGAATTCATTGACCTATTATTTTTCGCAATCAGTGAGAAAGGGCTATGGTGTCACCAAAATTGGGGTGTTTGGAGTGACTTTTGACCGCTTTCCCATAGACAAAATGCTGAACATAGGAAACTTTTTTTTGTATGTTTCACATGTTATTGCATGTGTATGAAACCTTCGCGCAGCAAATGAACAAAGTTTTCACTATGCCTATTTTGTGTTTCAGGGAAGGAGGTTTGGAGTACACAAGGACATCAACAACCGACGTCTGTTGTGGCACGGCACCAAGATAGCTGTCGTGGCGGCCATCTTGAAAACTGGTCTCCGCATCATGCCCCACTCTGGGGGTCGCGTGGGGAAGGGCATCTATCTAGCATCTGAACATTCCAAGTCCAGAGGATACGGTAATTATGTGTGCTGATGTTTTTATCTCATTTGAACCACTACTGTGTCAAAACTGTCAAATGATGACATAAATGGTACCCGGGGTACCAAATAGAAATCTGCCATTTTGTTGACTTTTCAACAACAGTGACAGAAGACTTACAAATGTACATTCAAGTGGGTAACGTAGTAACCACAAGTATAACAGTTGATATCATACATATCCATATAAAGAATGTCGGTATAATAAATTTCCGGTATACCGATACCGCTGAAAAAATATCGTTAAAACCCGGTATACCGGCCCGCAGCGGGCGACTCGCGACTCTAGCAACTGCACAACTCAATGCTGTAAGCACTACACACACAGCATCAATGGCAATGTGTGGGACTGAGTCAATTATTGACTGACGGTAGAACAGTTGAAACGATGTATAAGTGAAAATATTTTTAATATGAACATACCTCTATCATTGGTAATAAATATCAACAACAATAAACTGTTTGACTCACCAATATACGGATTATAACCGTTATAATAACGTCTTCATAAAAGAAATTTCCCTCCGCCTATCAGTCTCGCGCACACAAGAAAAATATCAGATCGCAAGATTTGCGCGGTCGGCTCTAGCTTCTGGACATGCGCCCTCAACGGTAAATGACAGGAAAGGACAAAGGCCGCAAATCTCTCACTGAACTAGTGTAGAGTTCAGTGAAATCTCTCCGTGGCGCGGCTAGAGTCGACGGGAATTGAGTTGCGACATTGATGCGACATGCGACATGTCTGTACATGTGAAAGCGGTCCGCAATCGGCAAATTCCGCGTGAATAATCAAAGAAATATCTCTTTCGGAGGCGATTTATTGTGGAAGGAAAGTTATGAATTGTAAATGGATGTTGTTATTTTGTCGATATATGATAGCAAATATCGGGAAAAAATAGAATATCGGAAAAAGCCGATATAACAGTATTTTATGAATGGCAATACCGACAATACTGACAAATTAAAAAACCGTTAAAAACCGATATATTGGAAAACCAACATACTTTATATCCATACATGAGTTACAAAGAAAAAGAAAATATCCATAGTAAATCATACCATTTTGTTACATCAAAACTGTACATTAAATATGACTTATTAATTTGCAAATATGATAATGGATTAAAGTCACATAAAAGTATAACACTAACTAATGCTTTCACAGAATTCCAATAGTGTATAAGTTAATCAAAGAATGGATATTTTAAACTTAAAATGGAAAACTTAAAACTTAAAAGGGAAAACAAAAAGTTAGCACAAGTGCTAGTCGGGATTGGTTCCCAGAGTTCCTAAACCTGTGTACAAAGTCATATCAAAGTATATATACGTATGTATTTACATCAAAAAATTAAGCAAGAACATTTATTTTGACTTTAACATCATATTTATTTCATGTAATCCTTACGGTTCATCGCTGCTTAAGAGTTTAATTCTGAGGGTTTTACAAAATGACAATCTTGTTATTTCTTCTCTGATATTTATGGGCAAATTATTCCACAGTTTTGCTCCAATGAAAGAATTGTGTTGTTGAAATCAAGGAATGAGCATTTAAGCATCCATGTAATAACCTATTTAAAAGAGAGAAGCTAGTTTTAACTTTCTTATTTAATGTTGTGTTTTCTAGTCGGGGGTAATCGTGATGGCAAGACTGTGATGTTCCTGAATGAGGCAGCTCTAGGAAAGGAGCACTATATCACATGCAACGACAGTTCCTTGACTGCAGCTCCAAATGGATATGACTGTGTCATTGCCAAGGGCCAACAAGAACCAGGTAATGTACTGCAAAAACTTGTCTCATGGGCTTCAGTACATAATCGATCTATAAACCCTAATCTTAACCTTACACTATATTAACTGGGGGGGGTCAATTTGACCCCCCCCCCTCGACGAATTTCGCGACCATGCCGCCGCGCAAAATTTTTTGATCGCGTCGCTCGCTGACCTTTTACTTTCAAGTCTTGCGCATCTTTTGAGACGGTTTTTGCGAAAATCGGATGTACCGCTAGGACGCTGCGCGACTTTTTATACATGCATGTCAACCCCCAAATTGCTCAAAACGTGATTTCGTGTACAAAATCAATGCAAATTGTGTTTTCAGCCAAAAATCATAAATGTATGATTATTTTTGCTTTTACTGGTTGAAATGAATTAATTTTATGCTGTTTATGATTGCAAAAGTGTCCCCAACAAATTTCATCGAAAAAAAAATAGAAAACAAGAGGTTGAAAAAACAAAGAAATACATAAGAAATTCACAAAACAATAAAATACATAAGAAATTAATTCCGATTCGGCAAATTTTTTGTAGCTAATTGTGAGAAATGTCACTATGAATATTTTCACCAAAAATTAGTATTCTACTAGCTATTACAAGTGAGTTACAGGTGAAAACATAATTTTTGTGAAAATTTTACTATACAGTCGTGTAGTTTACATCCGGCTCTATGCGCATGCAAATTTTTGCGATGATCGCGCGATCGGCGGTCGAGATCTGAAGGGGGGGGTCAAATTGACCCCCCCAGTAAAAACCTGGTCTGAAATTGAATAGCCCAGTTAAAATAGGGCTAAGGCCCCCCTCAAAAAAAAAAGTTGTATTGGATTAACAGGTCATTGAAAATAGGGTAGGTAGGGCAGTTTTGTATTTTGTTTGGGGGGGGGCCTAACCTTTAACCCTAACCCTAACCTTAACCCCAAACCTTGTGTCATTATACTCCTGCCAAACAAAGTTTAAAGGGGGTATATAGGAATCAGTGTGTGGTCAGTCAGTCTGTTTGTAAATCAAACTAAACATAACAAAAAAAGTAACTACCCCCTTTTCAAAATACCATAACTTTTTACAGAAATGGTTTTGAGCAAAATAATTTGGCGAGGGTGTTTCTGCACTGGTTGACTAACTTCTGTGTGAAAATGTGATTGATCTGTCAAGTCATGCATGAGTGAGCATGTATTAAAGGCAAAAATGTCACTTTTCAAAAATCACAAGGGTCATTTAGAGGGATTTTCAATGCAAGATTTTGACAAAATTTGGTTCTGGATGATTAAGCGCTATTTATGTTAATCATCTATCGTTTGACCCCCTGACACCTCTTTTGGCACTTTTCACATATTTTACGCTTCAGTGAGCTCAATTTAATTTTGAAATTGTAAAATCCATTAAGTTTAATGAAACAAATTGAAATCCGATATTTTTCAGCAAAATGTATCTCTACATGTTATACGAACATAAGAGGTTGTAACCATATCATGGTTCAGTGAGAACACTTTATAAATAAAGCAATAAATGCCATTATTTACCATTATTTTGGCATAAGAGATGACTCCTGTGACTTTTGAAAAGTGGCATTTTTGCCTTTAATGCGTGCTTACTCATGCATGGCTTGACGGATTAATCTTATTTTCACACAGAGGTTCGACTATGAGTGTAGAAATGTTCCTGCTAAATTATTTTACTAAAACTTATTTTTGGGAGCTTGAAAAAGGGGGGTAGTTACTTTTTTTGTTGCGTGTATTTCTCAGTTTTCTAGCAATGCTCATGAAATTTTGCACACACATTGGCCTTGGGGTGAAGATGTGCAAGACATATTTTTTAAAGTGTCAAAACCTGCATTGCCATGGTAATACTTCTATTTTGCCTAAAGAATTTATATCTTAGTAATAATAAATAATAATGTACCAGAAACTGCATTATTTTGGTAACGCCTGTGGCGTAGCAAGCCGGATCAAACACAATGAATTAGGGGGACCAGATATTGTTCAAGAACAACAGTGCCCCCCCCCCTCCATATGTCCTCGCTACGGCAGTGGTTACAGCATATTATGGCGACAAATTAGGGGAAAATCTTGCCGATGGAACTACATCATATTTCGTGCAATGTTTTACAAATTTGGCACACACGTTGGTCTTATGATGAAGATGTGCAAGACACATTTGAATTTGTCAGAAACTACATTACTATGGTAATGGCATATTATAGCAATAAATCGGGGAAAATATTGCAGAGTGAACTGTATGCTCATTTTATATGCTCATGAAAGTTGGCACACACATTGGTCTTCGGATGAAGATGTGCAAGATATATTTTTTTAAAGTGTCAAAACTTGCATTGCCATGGTAAACTTCTTCTATTTTGCTTAAAGAATTTATATCTTAACAATAATAAATAACAGTTATATAGCACCTAATACAAAGTAAAGTTTCTAGGCACTGCAAGAATTATCACAACTTAAAAACAAGCAATACTTGGGAAGTACTAGTATCATCCATCGCGAGTCCCAGATCCACCCATGTGAGGCCCGGTAGCCTGTTGCTGCTCCATTCCCTGACAATTCGGGAGACATGCCCAGTCAGTACATTATTCACAGGAGCTCTAGCATTGAGGCTGCCAGGCCTTACACAGGTGGCCAATGAGAATGATGGGTGGTTACAAAAACAAAACAGACAGAATTACTGGAAAAGGTGAGTTCATCGAGTTCATTGTTTTCTTTTCGTTATTTAGATCCAAAGCAAGAGACAACCCTGAAGCTGGATGGTAATGATGTGGTTGTTCCACAAGGCAGACCCGTGTCGCAGAGCAATTACTCGAATTCTCGCTTCTGGCAGAGCGAATACCTGGTGTACAAGGAAAGCCAGAACAGGATGAGGTACCTGTGCCTCTTCAAGTTTTGGTGAGACGACATTGAGAGATGTGTAACATCAGAAACGTCTTATGTTTTGAGACATCATTCTGTTTAGGGGAGTAGCATGATGGGCTGAACGTACATTTTACCCAGAAGTTTGATAGTTCACAGGTATTGGTGAAAGAAGTAAAAGGTAGATAGATTTTCTCAGAAGATCCATGGCTGTGTTGTCATCTGATCCTCGGAAGTTATTTGATAGAGCGATTTATAATTCAATTCATACAATCATATTATGATTGTATTCTAGACTCCAGTGTAATATAGGGTGGAAAATTGTCCGTCAATGGGGAATTAAAGATTCATGTCTTTGTCATGCAAAACAAAGCATAAAATTTGATGTCAAGTCGGATAAAAAACCCCCAAATATAAACATAAAAAATAAGTCATTACATAGCACAAAAATAAGGACCAAAATAGATATGCAAATATTGTCAAAACATAGAAGAATATATTACACGTTTAAAACTGCATGGCAATAAATAGTGTTATTTAGGCATAATAGACATATTTTAAGTGCCTTTTATATGCATTATTGTTAGCAATATGTACCCAAATTTATGTCGATGTATCAACTGAAATATAAACATATTATGACATATATACATTCATGAAACTTAAATTATATTTTGTGTAAGGGAGGACAAAAAGGTCCATCAGAAATTGTTTTTAAAAATTGTGAGTAAAAGTAGAATCTGTTTTTATACGCCCGGCTACGGGACGTATTATGGTATCACGCTCGGTGTCCGTCTGTCCGTCTGTCCGTCCGTCTGTCCATCTGTTAACTTTTCCTTGTAAACGCCATAACTTCAGTTTAACTTAACCTAGCCTCATATAATTTCGTGTGTATGATACTAGCATGGATCCCAGGAAGCCTATTGATTTTGAGGTCGAAAGGTTGAAGGTCAAGGTCACAGTGACATGTTTTCATCTTACCCTTGTGAAGTCCTTGTAAATGCGATACCTTCAGTTTAACTTAACCTAGGCTCATATAATTTGGTGTGTATGATACTAGCATGGACCCAGGAAGCCTATTGATTTTGAGGTCCAAAGGTCAAGGTCACAGTGACATGTTTTCATTTTTCGCGTTACAGGCGGGCATATTATGTGCTCGCCCCAGCGACACTCTTGTTCAATCATTCAAGGGTAAAAAATGCCATGTACTGGTGAAGATGCGATAGGTTTCAACAGGAACATTTTCTTGAGACAAATCTGGTTCCTCCTAGCCAGATCATAGTAACCACAAGCTGGATAAATCATGTATACAAATGATTTGGTTATATTTTATCTTTGTGATTATGTCAGTAGAATTGAAAATTGTAATGTATACGTAATTGTTTTATACTTGTCAGTCAGAGCATAGATTTTGACTCTCAGTCAAAGGATGATATGTTTGTTTTGTTCAACTTGCCTGTGGCATGTATTTGTACATGTTAGTTCAGAGATATTTGTTATTCAGTATATTAGCAGCTGATCATATTTTATGACATAGTTCTTTCATAGAAAAAGTTATAACAAGTTATTTTAGTGTGTATTATCTTACTATCAATCATATCAAAATTATGCACTGAATTTATCATGTGGTAATTGTACTGACAAAAAAATAGCATTTGTGTAATAAATTTTGGATGCCTTTATGACCATCTTGCTATTCAATGAAACAAGACTGCATTCGGTAGCAATACGTATGTTTTTTAACAATAGCATATTTTGTAGCCATTTTATTTGTTCCATGACATAATGAGTGTAACAAATAAAACTGATACAAATACAAGCTGCTTTAATTGTTGTCAGTTATTATTGCAGTTTTTTTATTGGTTTGCTCATGTATACAGGTGTGCGTGTGTTTGTATATGCTGCCAAACAGAGACATAAGTATGACACTCCACATTAAGACCGGGGACCCCTCGAAAAACGGAGACAGTTTGTGATTTCTAACCTAGTGCAAACGATTGCAAATTTAATAAGCAATCGTATGAGGGTATCATCATTTTTTTTGTACTGTGCACAAAAATCATCCCTGATTGCATGTTAAAAATCAAATACAAAATTTTACACACATGGGTGTCCCCAGTTAGAAGG
>JZLH01S0412528.1:2412-21146 GCA_001188425.1 Eucidaris tribuloides | reverse complement strand
AAAAAAAAATATATTTAAATACACAGAGTTGTTAAGCAAGCAGGTAAAATAACGAAAAAACACAGTTGATCCAAACACAGTTTGTAAAGACAAGGTTGTAGACAAGGCCCGATCCATTGTAACCGATGATACCCACCCACTTCATGACCAATACAACATGTTTAGGAGTGGGAGGAGACTGCAATCCATCAGAACAAGAACATCCCGTTACCTGAATTTGTTTGTTCCCAATACTTCATCCATCTGTTGATTGATTTGTAAAGTATATTTTGTTTTTGCCTTTGTTTTTTGTACTCAAGACACTGAGCTATCTGTATTACATTACCTTGTACGAGTAGATTTGGTCAATAAATTGTTCATTCCAACCCTTACTAATCATGTGTAATTATTGTCATTCAGTACTCACAGTTTAATGACAAACATATTTTTTTCCTTTGGATATTGTGATAAAGATGAATATTTGAAATGCCATTTTTGAATGTTGGGTGATATAATGTAGATCATATATTTTGTGGAAAAGCATGAAAACAAAACAAATATCCTGGTATGGACAATAAATGATTGCATCTTAATCTGAATTATGAGAGTTTGTTTTTTTCTTTGAAAGTTTTTTTTAATTTATATTCTTTAGATGATTAAACAGTAAACAGGTGTATCTGTTGACATTGATACCCACAATAGCTGGCATTCCAGCAGCAGAAAAAGAAGGACTCATGGCCACAGTTAGCACACTGCAACAACAAATAGACAAATTGTATTTTAAAGACTGTATGCATGGTTTGCACGCCAGAAAATGAACTTATCAACCGAATAAGATAAAATCATTTGTAAAGATCCACATAAATATTCTCGTTTCACAAAAGCCTCAGGCTCTTGAAAAGTTCAAGTTCATAAAAATAAGCTGCAATGAAATTTCAGAACAGAATGTAACAATTTAAACGTTCCCCCGACATATCGCTCGCTGATGAATATTTTCATCGCCGTTTACAGGGAATGAAACGCCAGACATTCTTCTTGCATTCAAAAGAATATGATACAATAGAGAAAGACAAATGGTGAAAAATTGAACAAATTTGACTGAACACCTTCAAGAGTTATAAATGTTCAAAGTTTAATAATCCTTATGTATGGAGGATTTTTAATTGGCCAAACACTAACCACTTTTTGAGATGAAAGTGTGGAGAACTCCCATGGTTTTGTACACAAATTTTCACAAATTTACGTTTTTTCTGATATGTTAGTTGTGGAAGTAATCAAAATTCTTCCAGCAAAAATGAAACAAATCATTTGTGAGACATACTTGTAAACAAGCGAGAGGCAATCAAGGTATTCACTTTAAAAAATGAGAATAGGGAAAATTTGTCTACAAAGCAATGGGGAGTTCTCCACACTTTCATTCTCAAAAAGTGATAGAGTTGCCAATTTAAGAATCCTCCATAACAAACCGATTTAATGAACTTTGAACATCATAACTCGAAACAGGTTCAACCAAATTATGCTCAAACTTTCACTGTTTTATTTCGTTTATTGTTCTGTGTTCTCTGGTACAGGAAAAATATCTGGGTTTCATTCGGCTTTAACTAAGTCTATCGGCAGATATCATTCCTGTATCATCTTGCAGAAAATAATACATGCGTTTTAAAGTTGACAAAAAAGGTCAAAAATCACAACAATCAGTTGACAAATTTTCAAAAAGTAATCTTTGCAACAGCTGGACTGTACCAAGCTAAAATAGTACCTGAAAGTACATCCAGTGCTCTGTAATCAAGACAACCATGATACGTAAATAAAGTTGAGCAGCGTCCTAACTTCAAAGATTTATCAATCAATTAAAGAAAGTTAATCTCAAATTCAGCTAACATTCCAGTAGCATAGAAAGTTTAGGAACCATATTTCAGATATGAAACAAAAAAAATATGATCATCGTGGTATGAATGATTGGAGAGTAAACTAAACCAGTTATCATACGATGTAGCAAATGAAAAGATTGCAATGTTTCGGCGGCAACTACTGGCTTTCATCAGGCAATGTTAGAAAGAGCACCGTGCACCGCTCATTTATAATCGCTCATAGGATTAACCCTATTTAACTAGACTATTTCAGACCAAGGTTTTTACTGGGGGGGGAAGGGTCAATTTGACCCCCCCTTAGATCTCGGCCGCCGATCGCCACGATCGGCCGCGAACATTTGCATGCGCATAGAGCCGGATGTAAACTAACACAACTGTATAGTAAAATTTAAAGAAAAAAATATTTTTTTTTATTTTTAGTGAATTAATTATGCAAATAAGTGCATCAAATTATGTTTTCACCTATAACTCACTTACAATAGCTAGTAGTGAATTACTAAATTTTTGCGTGAAAATATTTCATTTTGACATTCATCACAATTATCTACAAAAAATTTGCCGAATTGGAATTAATTTCTTATGTATTTTATATGTTTTGTGAATTCCTTAAGTATTTCTATGTTTTTCGACCTTTGTTTTTCATTGTTTTTTCGATGAATTTTGTTGGAGACACTTTGCAATCATAAACAGCATAAAATTAATTCATTTCAACCGGTAAAAGCAAAAATAATCATACATTTACGATTTTTGGCTGAAACACAAATTTCCATTGATTTTGTACATGAAATCACGTTTTTGAGCAATTTTGGGGTTGACATGCATGTATAAAAAGTCACCAAGCACCGTAACGGTACGTCCGATTTCGCGAAAACGGTCTCAAAAGATGCCGCAAGACTTGAAAGTAAAAAGTCAGTGAGCGACGCCGATCGAAAAAAATTTTGCGCAGCGACACTGGCCGCGAAATTCGTCGAGGGGGGTCAAATTGACCCCCCCCCCCAGTTAATATAGGGTTAACCACACCCGGGAGTCCCCCTTGGCCTCCGGTAGCAGCCACAGCAGCCCGACAAGTGCTCTGAACAAATAGCAGCAGCAGTTCAATGCTAACTAGGGCCTTGGTCGAATATTGATTTGATAATCGATTAGTTAACTGAAAGGTAATCGAATTAATCGAAATTAATTCGATTAGTCAGAATACAAAAAAAAATAACAAGTAACATACGCGAAAACAAGTACATGGGACCAAGGACAAAATGACTAACAGTTAGAATCTATCTACTGTTAGCAGGTTAGCAGCACGAAAAGTTGAGAATTGAAAACACTAACAGCCCAAAACGAAGATGGGTTGTTTAACCCCCGTGGCACATAAAAATCCAACATTAACCATATAGAATTCTTTCATGCATCAACATCGCTACCCACCTTTGGCCGAGCGCGCTGCCATTTTGGTAAACAAAAATATCCGTTTACCCCAGTATCCCGTATCCACACTGCCATAGTGGCGGGAAACGGTATACATGGATAATTTGGGTAAATGGATATTTTGGTTAACCAAGATGCGACTGTGTACGATAAACTTCCAATAGCCGTAGAAGAATCAAGTTTTCGGATGCATGACAGCAATTTTCCGAAAAAGTAATGTCAGCAAAGGAAAGAATGTTGTAAAAAATTGACGGTATTTTGAAATTTCTGTTTTTTAAAAAAACCGACATCTTCAACTCTTCTTTTTGCGTCGGCAAAAAAATATTTCCATCAGCGATCGGCCGCAGGGATGGTACGGTATGGCCGAGATTTACGTGTCGCCATTGGAAATCCACTGTTTGATCGTTATTTTCCATTTTAAAAAATGATATATTTGGGTTCCTGATCATGCTAAAAATGTTTTCTTTACTTTGAATATTGATATCTAAATTATTTTTTAAATTTTGTAAACAATCAAGTTACTGCATTTGAGTTTCAGCTAAGGTATTTAGACTATTTCGTCACCCGACGATTAATCGATTAATTTTAAAGTCGCAATTCCGAATACCAATCGCAAAAAGTAATCGATTAATTCGATTAATCGATTTTTTGTCCCAGGCCTAATGCCTAACCAATCAGGGCGGATGCTCCCGGTTACGGTTAATCCTTGCAAATGACACATGCATGGCGCTCTTTCTACATTGCCTGATGAAGGCTAGCAGTTGCAGCCAAAACGTTGCAATCTCCTTTCGTTACATTGTGTGATAACCGGTTTAGTTTACTCTCTCAACATTTCAGATAAATTGCAAACATGGATTTCCCCAAGGATGACACAGGCAAAAGTCAATTGGTGATTTATGTACCGTCTACCTACCCACTGTTTCTTCTTAGCATCATTTACTGCATCTTGTCTCAACTGATCAAATTTCCTCTTGATGCTATGAAGCTTGTGAATCTTGCTGAATTCCATCATCTGTTGGACTTCTGCCACAGCCAAATCTGAAAAAAGGAGGACAAAATAAGAGAAGGAAATCAAGGAATGTACATGTACTGCAAGATAAGTTAGCACATCATTTCAGAAGTCATAGCTCACTGTATACACTGTTAATACAGGCATACATGTACTATGGATAGGTGACCCAACATTTGCTCCTGCGACAGTTGCTCTGGTGACATTATCTCAGAAGAAAGAGTTAGGGTTAGGATTGCCATTGGTTTCTTGTTCAGAATAGGGTTAGGGCTAGGCTAGTCGTAGGAGCAATTGTCGCTGGAGCACGTCATGGAATCGCATGGGTATACTGTGGCATGTACACAGGCGATCAGTTTATTCACCCATTTTTCAATTACACTTGTACGATATCTCTTATCCATGTACATGCAGTGCAATGACATCACAATTCGGCTTCCATTCCACATAACAGAGACCCGTGGGAGACCACTGAGATCTCCAAAATTGGCAAGATAAAGTCAGAGTTCCATTCAGGTGAAATGGAATCACTCCCATAACCCTAACTTATCGCGCCGGGGTAAATTTGGAGATCAACGGCCGGGCGGGGGGGGGGCCGTCACAGGCCCCCCATGAGATCTCGGCTGTCGACTGTGCGATCGTGACGAAAATTGGCACGTACGTTGTCCATGACCTAATCTACAAATTGAATAGTTATTTTTTTCATGAAAATTGTTTTTAGTTAATTATGCTAATTTATGCATAATTAATATGTGAAATCATACTTTTTGCTCTAACTCACAAAATAAATCTCCAAATGTGCTCATTTTTAATGTAGAAACCCTTTGTGGTGTTCTTAGCAAATGTACTTTAGAAAAATTGCGATATCAGATGAATTTCTTATGTATTTTATTGTTTTTTGCAATTTTTAATGTATTTCTTTGTTTTTTCGACCTTTTGTTTTTCATTGTTTTTTCGATGAAATTTGTCGGTGACACTTATGCGATCATAAACAGCATAAAATTAAGTAATTTGAATCAGTAAAAGCAAAAACATTAATACATTTATGATATTTGGTTGAAAACATAATTTGTATTGAAATTGTACACAAAACCATGTTTTTGAGCAATTTTTGATGCGACATGCATGTACAAAATCATGCGTATCTTCAGAACCTCATACCCGGGCGTCGTAAATTTGGTCTTAAAAGATGCGGGAGACTCGGAGGAAAAAAGTCATGAAACATCGCGGCGAGAGCTTTTTGCGAACATATTGCGCGAAATGTCCGAGGACCCCCCCCCCCCCCCGGCCTAGATAGGGACAAGTAGGGCAGAGCTAGTTCAACTACACAAAAAGAACGAAAAGGTCCAAAAATAGGTAAACACAGTTTTTGCTGCTTACCATTAGGTCGGTTTCGAGTAAACGTTTGCTCATTTACTCATCCATAAAGCCAGCAGTCAAGTAATGAAATTGATTGAGTAATTGATGACTCATTGGGAACCTATTTAAACAATGCCTGATTAAGACAGTCTGACCAAAGCTGTGCCCAAATTTTATACTTTCAAAACCATTCACAGACATTTTTTCTTCACCAAAGCAACCGCAAAATCTATACAGATGTGTCAACAAGTGATAACAGCAATAGCAGTACTTTGTATTGTTTACAAAACATTGGTCCCCATATCCACAAACTCAATCCACAAAGTAGTCGACTAATCATCCCCCCCAAAAAAAAAATCACTGCGTAGTCAATTAGCAAAGAGGGGGTTTAACCCTAACTGCACGGGGGGGGTCAGAGGCCCCCCCTTCGACGTTTTGCGCAATATGTCGGCAACGCGCAAAGCAGTTGCCGCGGTGTTTCATAACTTTTTTCTCTCGAGTCTCGCGCATCTTTTGAGACCAAATTTGCGATGTCCGGGTATGTGGTTCCGAAGTTACGTAACATTTCGTAGTTGCATGTCAGACCAAAAATCACCCAAAAACGTGATTTCCTGTACTATTTCAATACAAATTGTGTTTTCAGCCAAAATTCATAAATGTGTGATTATTTTTACTTTTACTGGTTGAAATTAATTAATTTTATGCTGTTTATGGTTGCAAAAGTGTCCCCGACATATTTCAGCGAAAAAACAATAAAAAACAAAAGGTCAGAAAAACATAGAAATACATAAGAAATTGAAAAAACAATAAAATACATAAGGAATAAGGTTAGATATCATAAATTTTTGGTGGTACATTTGTTGAAAACGCTACAAATATTATCTAGACTAAAAATAAGCACATTTGGAGTTTTATTTAGTGACTTAGAGCAAAAAAAACTGATTTCACTCATAAATCACGCATAAATTACCATAATTAATCAAACAACATTATTTTTTTAAAAATAACAATACAGTTTTGTAATGTACGAGTAGGGCAACGTGCGTGCCGATTTTCGTCGCGATCACGCAGTCGACGGCCGAGATCATAAGTATTTTCATGGAGCCTAATAGCCCAGTACAGTAAGGGTTAATAACAGGCCTACTTACCATTACAATGGCGGAGTTCCTTCCTCTGCAGCTCCTGCTTGGTCTTGAGAGTAATGACCTCCTTCTGCAGATTCAAGACAAGGGCTCTCAGATCAGCGTCCGACGAGGACAGCTTCTCCTTCAGGTCAGACACAGATTTCACCGATTCATCAACGATCTGTGTTGAAACAATCATACAAATCAATAGAAAATCATGATCTGGAATCTGGAATAAGAAATCTATTTTAATTCTGATTTTTTTTTCAAATAGATTTGCTAAAAATGCTACAAAGAGTTTCTCGACCAAAATATTCGTCTGTTGGAGCTTTATTCAGTTATTAAGAGGTAAATTCTAATTTAATGTATAAATTAGCATAACTAATTAATGTGAAATTTTTCTGGGAATTTAACCACATCATTGTTTAACAGAAAATCACAAAATTGGAAGAGGTCCTCAATTTAGGACACATGATACCAATATCAAGTGTGCTGTTTCGGTTTCTACTGTGATAATTTCATTGTCAAACAATTTAATTTTTGTTGTACAATTACTATCAGAAACTACTGTGACAGTCAAATTTGCTGCGTAGCTTTTCATAGATTCAATTTTTAGCAGTGTCATACTTATTCAATTTACTTAATTTAATACTAATAAATACTGCTTGTTTCTTCTCAATTAAAGATCGTGTTCATGATTTGTACACATCAAAATCAACTTATCAACCAAAATAAGCTAAAATCATTGTATAATCTAAACATTCACATAAATTTTCACCTCTGACAAACGCTTTAGCTGTGGGACTGAAATGTCAGATTTCGTAAAGACAGGCACTGCAAACTTCAAACAGAATGCATGCGACCCGTCAAATTCAGTGAGAGATGCATCTCGCTGAATTTGAATTTTACACAGCCATTAATCTAGTCTTACTGCCAGGCCTGATTCACGTATCATCTAGTGAAAACTAAATACCTGCTAATCAAAGCTTGCAATTCTCACACCAGTGCCTTTGGACGATTGTCAAGCAATCTTTGCTTCTGATAGACTCAAACACAAATCAAAATTAGTAGGAAACTACATCCAGGTCCGAAACCTAGACTACCAACTGCAAAAATCGCTTGAGCAACGCCCAATTTCAAAAACAATTAATGTTCATATTTAACCCTTATCTAGGCCGGTATTTTAGGAGATCATATGACCCGGGGGGGGGCGGGGGGGGGGGGGGCGGGGGGGCGGGGGGGGGGGGCCCCTTCAGATCTCAACGGAAATTGGCATCCCATCGCCCACAACCTAATCTTCAAAATTGCATAGTTATTTTTTTCATGAAAATTGTTTTTAGTTATTTATGCTGATTTATGCGTAATTAATATGTGAAATCATACTTTTTGCTCTAATTCACTAAATGAATCTCCAAATGTGTTAATTTTTGGTGTGGAAACCCTTTGTGGTGTTCTTAGCAAATGTACTTCAAAAAATTGCAATATCAGATGAATTTCTTATGTAATATTGTTTTTGCAATTTCTTATGTATTTCTTTGTTTTTTCGACCTTTTGTTTTTCATTGTTTTTTGATGAAATTTGTCGGTAACACTTATGCAATCATAAACAGCATAAAATTAAGTAACTTAAATCAGTAAAACCAAAAATACTAATACATTTAAGATATTTGGCTGAAAACACAATTTGTATTGAAATTGTACACAAAATCAGGTTTTTGAGCAAATTTTGGTGCGACATGCATGTACAAAATTGTGCGTATCTTCGGAACCGCATATGCGGGCGTCGCAAATTTGGTCTTAAAAGATGCGGGAGACTCGGGGGGAAAAAAGTCATGAAACATTGAGGCAAGAGCTTTTCGCGTTGCGAACGTATTGTGCGAAACGTCAAGGGAGGGGCCTCCCAGGCCCCCCCCCCCCCACCCTAGATAGGGTTAAAAACTTCAAAATATAGGAATCCCAAATTTTGAACACTGCATTTTTTATCTAGCTATAGTAAGCTGGATCAAATCTGAAAAAAAGTGGTTTGTTGTGCAAATCAAAAACACAGTCTTTAAACAAATTCAAGACAAATCCATTCAGCCTGGATGTATACTCAAGTAAGTTTATAGATAATAATGGTTTCAACTCATTTAGTTCTTGAAAGACCTAAATGCTTCCAACATGCAACTTCACCTTTGCCTTTTTAGTACTTTTTTATGAGTGTTTAGATCTTTTTCATAATCAGTCCCAATAACTTACCTTTTGAATTAGTGCCGCCACATCTTGTTTTTCTTCTTCTATGGCTGTCTCACTGGTTGAGTCATCCTCCAACTTAGCTTTTCCCTCCTCTGTCTTGGTGATGTCATCCTCTATTTTGGGTTTGCCTTCATCACTTTCTAGACTGGGTTCCACATCTTCCATCTTGGGTTTAACATCTTCCTCTGACATAGTTTTAGTATCATCCAGTGATGTTGTGACAATTTCATCACTAACATTAGATTGATCAGTTCCTTCTGGTTCTCTTTTAATCTTGGTTTTCTCCTCCCCTAGAGAACTCTTTACATCTGCCAAGTTATCTTGGTTAACATCACTATCTGGAATGCCTTCATCATCTATGCCAGCATTATGTCCAGGTGTTTTTGTATTGTCTCTCTCGTGACTATGAGGCGTGAGATTTTCCTGTCCTGCAACCTGACTCTGATCCCTCTCAACTGGAACAGACACATCATTTTGAGTAACAACCTCACAAGCATCATCACTGACAGCCGACACAGAACTTGTTGATGGCTTTTCATTGATTTGGTCCTTTGGCTCACACTCGCTCTTTTCGCCTTCATCGATAACTAACTCTGCGTCTGACGAACTATCGATTCCCAACATGTCCAAATCTCCAAAGTCATCACAACTATCAACGTCCATCTTCTCTTCCACTGCCAAATTCACAATTGCAGACGTATCCTTTTTCTCCTGGTCTATTTCAGATTGGTTGACACAGATTCTATTTTCATCCACCACGTTCGTGGTACTGGAATCGACTTGCATTGTATCATCACAAACATGGTCTGCATTTATTTGAGATTCAGGACTTAATGATGCCTTTATTTCTGTAGTTCTCATTGCCGTATCAACACCGGAGTTTTTGCTTTCAGTTCTGCTGGCTTCAACATCATCACCATCATCACCATTATTCAACAAATCCTCAGCAACGTCTCCTTCGCATTCTTCATTTTTATCTTCAAATCCAGTGTCTGCATCATCTTCCAATTTTGCACTCTCCAAACTTTCTGCATCTGTCACTTTCTCATCGATAACATCACTCTTTTCATCTTCAATGTTCCCCGTCTCCATGTTAAATAATTCATTTGTCACATTTTCTCCTGTCTTATCCCCTCACTTTCAACAGTAGATGCTGGAATGTCAAGGTCAACTCCATCCTCACGATCTTCAACATTCTCCACGTTCTGTCCATCTTCAACATTTTCCATGTTCTGTCCATCTTCAACATTTTCCATGTCCTGTCCACCCTCAGCCTTTTCTTCCTCCTCTCTTTCTCCTTCCTCTTCTGATTTACACTGCTCTCTCACCTTAGCTCCAGCAATTACCCCATCTTCATTCTCATCCTCTTCACTATCTGCCGTCTCTTCTTCGCTGGTATTGGCTTCCGATTCAGATTCAACATCCAAATTATCAACATCCTCCTGAATTCCGAGGGATGCTTTGCAGGACTCAATCGTTTTGAACAGATTCAAGTGAAAGGAGTCCTTACAAGGAGTCGACTGGGTGGAGTTGGTGTCTTCCTTAACGGGGGTTTCACACTCCAGTGGCGTCACACTCGCCTCCAAATCATCCAGATTCGGCAACTTGCTCGGCAGTATACTGTATGTGTGGTCACCACTCGCATCCTTATGAGTCATCGATAATTCATCATCCTCACACGACTCCTCCTCTCTTTCATCCACAGGAGAAGGCGTTTTCAATTTTCTCTCTAGATTGTCTCTCCCATCATCTGTTTCCCTTCTCTCATCAGATATTGATGTATGTGGAGCATCAATATCATGCATATCCACGCTTTCATCCGTAACTTCCGAGACATTATCTAGAGGTGTAGATGTCCGTTGCACATCGGATGATAAAGAGGCCATCTCTGCATTCTTGTCACTCTCATTTTCAGTCACTGTCCTCCTGGGGCTTTCCATCTCTGCATCACTTTCTGTCCTGTCTGCATGTCCCTCATCCCGACACATTGAGTCACCTTCAGCATGTGCCTGAACTGACTCGGATTTATCTGCCGAGGCTTCACTTGTCACTGACAAGTTTGACAGTTTCGATGAGTCTATGCTGGCTTCATCCCCCTCTATATCGACTATCGAATCCTGAGATCCTTCTTCACCAACATCATTCTGTTCACGTGAGGCACTTTCCACTTTTGCATTTTCCGACACATCAGTCTGCGATACACCACTCATCGATTCCTGATTTGATGATGATGCAGGGTCACTGGGCTCTGACTGGCTCTCGGAATCTTTCTCTCCGTTTGTGACCGTTTCCGACTTTGACTGCGCATTCCACTTTGATCCCGTACTGAGACCTTTAACCTGTCCGTCTGGCATCACGGCAACGTAATTTGTCGTGTAGCGTCTATTGGGATCGTAAGGAGTCCGATGAGCAGCGTACTGGAAGTCACCTCTAACTTCCTTGATGTTCTTGATGTGGAGTTCGATCTCTTTGATGGCAGTGCCAAGCGAACCCATGCGCTTCTTGGAGGCGGCAAAGGGAATCTTCTTGGAGTAGAGGAAACAGTTGTGGGCAGGGATCCAGGCACGGTCGTGTTGCCCAAAGAAGCGGACTCCCACCAGGCCATCCTTTTCTACCATGGCCTGAACCAATGGACAAGAGATATGCCATTTCTTAGGATTTCATGAATAGATTAATTAATATGTGACCAGTCACCACAATAGCCCAATAAGGTTGCACATTGTATAAAACATAAAAGTAGAAAGAAAAATACTTTGGGGAAGAAACATAAATATTTAAACTTTTGCAAAATGTGGAGGTCATAAAGCTTTTGAATTTTGAGGGCATTTCACTTACATACTTAAAAACATAATTACAATATTTGGCACTTTCCTTACCTTTGGGTTGTGCAACTTTATCAGGTTATCATGGTGACGGGTCACATATACGGGGTGGTTGATTGATTGATTCACTGATTGATTCATTAAGTTAGTGAGAGATTGACTGATTGATTGATTGTATGATTGATGCATTTACTAATTGATTGATTGATTGATTGATTGATTGATTGATTGATTGATTGATTGATTGATTGATTGATTGAATAAGTTCACAAACCATCACCAATGACACATGAAGTAGTACAGGCCTACTGTATGCAGCACATACATAATATATGATGCATATTTAATTCAAGCTTCATACTCAAAACAGAAAATGCAGTATAATGAACAAAATAATGATTAAATTTAGTATAATGTAACTCAACACAAAATATCACACATATTTTGTTCACTTTTAGTTATGTTTTTGAGGACATGTTTTTGTATTTTAATGATCAAAATTTCACTTGCCCAATCAGGCAAGTAAATTTAAATATTTTGATCGTTTACTTGCCCCGGGCAAGTGGGCAAATGCTAATGTCAAGCCCTGCCATGACATACATGTATCAAACATCACACATCGTCGGTTGTCCGGCAGAAGGGCCTAGCACATGTTCCCGGCAGAAAGCCTTAACACTAAATTGTCTCTAACTTGAAAACCATTGGCTCTTTTCACATGAAATCAAGGTAGTGTCATATTTTAAGATCCTTCTGTCAGTCTGATAAGTCCAAAATCAAACATGGCAATAAATCCAAAATTAGAGAAAATTCACTGTTAAGGCCCTTCTGCCGGGAACATATGCTACGGCCCTTCTGCCGGATAACGGATGAAATTTTCTCGTTCATCTTACCTTTGCTGGCCAAAACGGAAACCCTTGAAGCTTGGCCCAGATCAAAGGGTGAGGCTTTTTCTGTAATAAAAGAACAGCATAGTAATTTTATATTAGTGTTCAGGGGTGTATTCTGAAATCTGAACAAAACAGAATCCTGTTAGAATACAGAATTTACAACACTTTTGTATCCCAAAATCTGTTGTAAGTCAGAACTGTGGTAAATGTTGTTGTAAAATCAAACTAACAATATGCACATTTTAATCTTACAATATTTACTACAGTTTGGTCATCTGAAATAAAAGTTTTAAGTAAGTTAAAACACTTTCTACTGAATTCTACAACAGTTTTATGCTTGTCTTTGCCGCTCCAAGTCACGGATCAAAATCAGACATTCTGTGCTGAATTTACTTTAAAGGTATTGGCTAACATTTACCACAGTTAAAAAAATCTGAGCTACATGATTCCCCATGCTACCATTGTCTTTGATAAGGTCCAAAAATGACGCCCTGAAAAATTGTATTTCAAAATGATTATTTAGTGCTTTAAAAAAGTGAAAATCGGAAGTTGATCGGATTCACCTGCCCATTTTCTTCCACAGACTTACTGTGTGTACACCTACGCTATTTAAACTCGCCCCGAGTTTTAATTGTTTATTCATGCATAACTTGCCATTGGCAGTGTAAATTTCCAAACTTTTGTATTCTAGGGTGCTTATTTGTCCATATGAACACTACTATTTAGTTCAGATATCAAAATTTGACAATGTTTTAAATTGAAGCTCCACAATGTTAGCCTATCACTTTAATTCTACACATCAACTAAAACATTGACTTGACAGCACAAATATTTAATGCATACACACAATATCTGATTATGGTATTTCACATTTCAACACACATCTCTTAAAATTTGCATTTTTTCCCCAATTTTTGCATTAAAAATACATTTGATTGTTGAATCTTGTCTGAAACCTGTTTAGAGGACAGTGACATGATTGGGAGACACCAAAAAATGCCTCTTTAACCACACTGGTTGAAAGATAAATGAATGGATACACCAGCTAGAGTGTATCTCCTGGCTGGAAGGATTTGACTTGAGTTTGTTTATTAAAGCCGAATCAAGCGTGAACATACTTGCATTTTGTTTATCTCAAGGCCCGATAAAAATATATTCCATAGAACCATATACAACAGATTTGTCTGTCACAAGGCAGATCGAAGTCAGTTTAGAACGAGTCAACATTTATTTTAACTACCAAATGTTCACAGTAGAATCCTTGCACAATTACTTGATTCTAGAATAGTTTCACCCCATTTGAGGACTACCCCCCAATCATGTCATTCACCTTTAAAGGAAACTGTACTTACACAGACTTCACAGAACCACTTCGGTCTCCGGAGAGTTGCAGACAGGTAACAATCGGGACAGATTTCTAGGTCAGTCATCTGAAGGACATAAAAAGTTTTAATAAGTAGTAATCCAGATTTTAAAATCTGGTTTTGCCTGACAAGTATTATAGGGATGGCTGGATTCACCTCAGTCTCACAGTAATGGCCCCTCCTCCGTCCCTCCACTTTACTCTATTCCGTGCATCCTCCTCCTTCAACCTTACCCTTGTACTCTCTTCCACCACTGGCTTCTTCCATGTCATTTTTTGGTCACTCCCTACCCCTCAGATCATCCACCTGAAACTCAAACACCCTTCTCAAAACTTGATCAACATTCCTCCTCAATACATGTCCATACCAAAGAACTCCATTCGTCTTCACCATCTGATTCACCGCTTCGTCCAAACCCAACAACATTTGCATCAAATCCTCAGTCTTCTTCCTGTCCATCAGCTTCACACCACACATTGGATTCACCAACAATATATGCATAAAATCCTCAGTCTTCTTCCCGTCCATCGGCTTCACACCACACATCAGTCTCACCATTGCTCTTTCAATCCTTCTCAGAATCCCCATCTCATTTTCACTCAAACACCATGTCTCATTCCCATACAACATCTCAGATCTCACACACCTCCTATACATCATTTCTTTCATCTTCAAAGGAAACCTTTTGCCATATAACAACTCCCCACATTCACTTCAAATTCACTCATCCAAACCGGGGGCCGGTTGCACAAAACCATCATATCTCCAGTGCTATATTTGTCACTGATGTCTGGAGATATGATGGACAACAATTTGCGTTTCACGAAACCATGACATCTCCAACTCCAAGCGGAATCGATAGTAAACTAGTCTTTGTCATAAACGGTATGGTATCTTGCGACATTTTGTAACATGCTATTCCAGCGTCAACTGAAATTACGGACAAATATTTCATTGAAATAATTAGGAACGGATTTTTATCAACATAAACCATCACATAATTACAAACAATACACTCTTAATAACTCTTAAGTATCAATTTTATCGTCAACTAGATAGCACATGATCAATAAAATAATGACCCTGCAAGGATACCGTAACTGCATTAATTAATTTTGCAGCTTCATTCACTGCACTGTTTTTATTTGGTCCTTTTTATGTCTATATTTGTTTTGTGTATTCTTTTGTTCTTTCACATTTATTCTATCTCTATGTAATGGAGTATTGAAATGTTTATTTAAGTTGTATAACACAAAATGTTTATTATTTAATGACAGACGCTTATAACAACGATTTCCAACCACTCTAATAAAAATTATGTCATACAGATTTAAGAAACTTATCACTGATATCTTAAGACATGTTTAGGATAAATGCCAAATTGAAATATCGTTTTAACAGTTAATAGCATGATTTCAAGGGTTTTATTACGGTAAAATTGCTAATTTTGCCGGCTGTATTTGACAATTTGTGGATTCTTGAAATGGTATGTGCATAGTGTAACTGTAGGTGGCGTCTGATTTATGACGGCTCCGGAGTTGTCATAACTTTTGTCACTGGAGTTACAATGTCAGGGTTTCGTGAAACGCATTTTCACTTAACCCTGGAGTTGTCGGTGAAGATAGGATGTCAGGCTTTCGTGCAACCGGCCCCGGGCCTTACAAATTTAATAAAACAACATTACCTTCTAATCATTGATAAGGTGACAAAACTCTTTATCCGAAAAGAAACCAGAGGTCACGCAACCTTTCTCTGGTGCCCATAGAGAGGTCATGCAACCACTCTCTGGTGCCCATAGAGAGTACCTCATTAATTGTAAATACCATTTCAGTTTTCAGACTTGGAGCCTGATACCTAGGCACCAATGGGGCCACATAAACCATTTAAAACCTTTGCATCCCCGTACCATACAGATGATTTTGTCAAAGTTAATTAAAATCTAAACATCTACTCCTATACTAATATGGACCTAACAAATGACAGGCATACATAGCTTGGGCCTTTGGGGGCCCTGCCTCTGGGTCCCTAGGGGGCCAGGTGAACCATTTGAGGAGTCTTAAATTTACTTCCCCTATGAATCATTCCCACCAAGTTTGGTCCAATTCCAACCCCCCCCCCCCCCTTAACATGTCATGCCCCTCAGGGGTCAAACAGGGCCACCCTGGGCAGTCTCATGAGAAAAATTTCTTCTTCTTCTATAGAGATGTATACCCACAATGTGACTTGGCTAAACTACTATTGGATCTAGAGAAGATGCTGTATGAAACTTACTAGGCATCACAGATTTATACACTGGGCATTGCTAAGATCAGGGGTTCAGAATGCTTCTTATCTTTATTAAGCCCCCATCTCTGGCCGGCACTCCGGCGGGAATACCTCTATTTCATCACGCATTCTAAGAACACGGGTTTAAAAGCCTATCCATTCTAGCCGCGTCCGACATGCCCCCATTCCAGGATCATTCCCGGAATGCCAGCTTAAAGTCTACTATTGTTCCCTACACAATAGCGCCAATGTCATTGAATTTGCATATAATGGATTTAATCCGTGCATTCCAGGGCTATTCTCAGGGCATTCCAGAATGCCCCATTTAATCCTCTCCCATTGATGAATAGAGGCTTAATTGGCCCATTCCCGATGCATGCGGAATGTTACCGTGCCGGGAATAGGGTAGGCATGCGATCAGGAATGCTAGTATTCTGAACCCCTTCTAGAATGCCAGTGTAATAAATCTGTGATGCCTTAGGCCCTTGGGGGCCCTGACCCTTGGGCCCCCAGGGGGCAGGTGTTCATTTGAGGAACCTTGAATCACCCTCCCCTAAGGATTATTCCTGCTAAGTTTGGTCTAAATCCAATCACGCATTTTAAAGAAGACGAAAGTGTGAAAAGGCACGGTGAATGATGCACAATGGACCAGATAAAAATCAATTTGAATGGGGGAGGGGGGACCAGTGACTGATATAAAATTACACACCTCTGTTTCACACGCCTTAACGATACTCCTAGCACTTGACGTGTATTTGCTGACGGCTGGAAAGAAAATGAGACAGAAGGGAAAAGAAAGAAACCAATGGTAAATACTTTTGTGGAACATAGAGGGGGGGGTAGGGCATAATGGCCCCCCTCCCCGTGACAAATTTCTTGATTATTCCACCGTGTGAATTTTTTTGACTGCACCGTTAGCTGGCTTTTTACTTTCAAGTCTCGCGCATCATTTGAGACCATTTTCGCAAAAATCAAACGTACCGTTACAACGCTGCGCAACTTTTCGTACATGCATGTCACCTCCAAAATTGCTCAAAAAAGTGATTTTGTGTACAAAATCGATGCAAATTGTGTTTTCAGCCAAAATCATAAATGTATGATTATTTTTACTTTTACTACTTGAAATGGATTAATTTTATGCTGTTTATGATCGCAAAAGTGTCCCCGACAAAGTTCATCAAAAAACGATAAAAAACAAAAGGTCGGAAAAACAAAGAAATACATAAGAAATTCACAAAACAACAAAATACATGAGAAATTAATTCTGATTTGGCAATTTTTTGGTAGGCAATTGTTAGAAATGTCAGAAAGAATATTTTCACCAAAACTTAGCATTCTACAAGCTATTTTAATTGAGTTATAGGCAAAAATATGATTTTATTCATAAATTTTCATAATCAATTATTAAAAAATATAAAATAAGTATTATTTGAAAATCTAATGATATAGAATTGTAGATTACATCCAGCTCTATGCGCATGAAATTTTCACGGCGATCACTGAAGGGGGGGCCCATAATGGCCCAACCCCCCCCCCCCCCACCCCCGGATGACAAGACCGGAGATAGCCCGGATCTTTAGAGTTAAATGGGTGTACATTCCTTCATCACTGTTTTGGCAAATGTTGCCTCCTAGAGTATCATATGTTAAATTGAGATTAAGTTACGCAATAAATTGAGATTGGCTG
Source organism: Eucidaris tribuloides (assembly GCA_001188425.1). Classification (NCBI taxonomy): domain Eukaryota; kingdom Metazoa; phylum Echinodermata; class Echinoidea; order Cidaroida; family Cidaridae; genus Eucidaris; species Eucidaris tribuloides. The sequence goes on along the minus strand of JZLH01S0412528.1, from coordinate 3,130 downwards.
GAAACATGCTGCGGGCTGATTTAAAAATAAGATTTGTACATTCTTTACGAATTTATTATCGATAAAGTGCGGATGACATAAAATACATAGTCAATGTCCTCCCACAGGAACAAAATATTTGTTTTATAAGTTTCGGTAAGTATTCACTGTCTTAAAACTGAAATCAAGATATACCTATGGTTCATAAAATAAATTAAACTTGCATGTAGAGCTGTGGAAATGCCCTTTTATGTGTTTTGGGTGTGTTTCAAGTGCAATTTCACACGCAAGGAGGGGATTAAAGTACGGCAAACCACAGTGTTACGGATAGGATTTAAAGGGCACCTTCAGAAAAAAGCTTGAAACAAACTTACATCCATAATAAATTGTAAAGTTATGCAGAATCCACTACGGATAGGATTTACAGAGCACCTTCAGCAAAAAGCTTGAAACAAACTTACATCCATAATAAATTGTAAAGTTATGCAGAATCCACTACGGATAGGATTTACAGAGCACCTTCAGCAAAAAGCTTGAAACAAACTTACATCCATAATAAATTGTAAAGTTATGCAGAATCCACTTCAAATCAGCAGTGAAGGCCTCTGTGGAACCATAGCATCGTTTCTGGATGTTCTGTAGAAACGAAAGAATGCACACTTGAAATAATCGTCCATATCCACAAATAAGATATAACTTTGACACCGGTTTTAAACCAGTTTTAAACCTAGATTAATGA
>JZLH01S0412473.1:17575-27824 GCA_001188425.1 Eucidaris tribuloides | reverse complement strand
GGGTAGTCCTCAAGTTGGGCTGAAACTACTCTAGAATCAAGTAAACTATGCAAGGATTTTCCTGTGAAAATCTTGTAGTGAAACGTTGACTCATTCTAAAGGCCACCGCGCACACTACACAATTTTCCATCGCACGACTGACCGACTTGGATCCGAAATAAAAAAAAGCTTATATTTCGTACACGCTGATTTATTTCAGATCCAAATCGGTCAGTCGTGCGGCTGAAAATCATATAGTGTGCGGTGGCCTTTAAAAAACTCATGTCAATATCCCTCGTTGCAGGCAAACCTGCTGTGTGGATCTCTATGGGTCCTATTTTTATTGTGCCCCCAAAGAATTAATGTTCATGCTTGATTCTCCTGAAGTAAACACATTATAAACAAATCCTTCCAGCTGGGATATCCACTCCAGCTGGTGTATAGTTGGTATATGTTTCAACTCATTTAGTTCTTGAGGCATTTTCAAGTGTTCCCAATCATGTCACTAACCTTTAAAGGGCAGTGACATGATTGGGAGAAATAACTAGAAAACGTCAATGACGTAGCGCTCATCCGGCAACTCGCAACATCATATATCGCGAACACTCCGCATGTGGTAACACATTTATACTGCGTGACAAGAGTTAAACATTTGATGTCCGGGAAAGGGAACATTAAACTATATAAAAAACTTCCGAGTGAGAAACAATATTTAGTCTAGCCCTGGAAGGGACATTAAAAAAAAAAAATAAACAAATATACAAACAAAGAGTAATAATAACTACAGAATATATATGATCTGCATCCCCCCGATCCCATCCGGGCTCCAGTACACTGAATATTTTGTTGTGCGTGCAAAAAGCCACATTTGGACGATGCTGGACCACCAAATTGAATAGGTATTATGATATGATCAAGAAGAAACAGTATAGATGCTTGTATATTCTCTTGGAATACGAATCTTGCATAAATCTAACCGACGATAATGAACTGATTAAGTTTCTCAAAAATTGTGCAGGGAATTGCCTCAACCGCCCGTCACGCCTAGCGACATCAGTCACATCAACGACAAAAAGACAAAATATAAAAATTGTCAAGAAAGACTGCTGGAAAAAGAAACAAATTTTCGATTATAGTGGGGTATACAAATTGCATAAATTACCATAATTTCTTTTTGATTTTAATAATGGGTCGAATGGAGTACATAATTCTCAAAGAATTCGGGTGTAGAAGTTTAATGTGCATAACGTCAGTTATGGATGTGTCGGGGAGGTGGGATGTCGTGGTTCTGGTGAGTTGGTCTGTTTGTCGTTCGTTGGTCTGGTGTGTGGGGTAAAGCAGAGCGGGAGGGGATGAGGTAGGAGTGGGGATGGTGTTCTGGTGGTGTGGGATCAGTTTGGAGGACCTGCAAGGAGCCAAAAGAGAGTCTTTTTGTGCTCGTCTAAAAAACTCAACAGAAAACAAAACAAGACAAATCAAAGCAAATCAAAATCAAAATCGTTTGAGAATCGAAGAGACAGAAGGACATTTTTGTGATTTCGCAAAAATATTTGCATAGAATTGTAAAACAATATTATATAGAGAGTGTCGAGCGATAGAGAGTGTGAGAAGCCCAAGCGCGCGTAGCTCCTATCATATGAAGACGATCAGAACAAAAATCGGTTGAGAAATGACGAACAGAGATAGCATTTCTTAAACTGTGGACGGACGGACGACCGGGGACGAGCCTACAACCCAAGACACGAAAAAAGACAGCTCACTCGCGGCCTCTTCGGCCGAATGAGCTAAAAATTGCCTCTAGAACCATGCAATCCCTATCTGGACAGTTCCATGGTAACGGAATGACAGTCAGACTCATTTTTTTACTCTTACCAGTGTAAGACAAAAAGTCATTATTACAATGTCAAATATGCAACCCAATTCTATGCATATTACTATTTACACAATTTCTCTCAATTTTTTATTACAAAATCATTTCCTTTAATGAATCTTTCATAATAATGAGATTGGTAACGGAATGATGCTAAAAGAGACATCATGGTTTTTCACAAGATAGATGTTTTTCCAAAAGTCTGTGAATTACAAGATTCAACTGTGTTTTTAAGGTGCTAAATTTGAAGATTGGAGTCTTACATATAATTTGATTCATGAAACTAAGCATTTTCTAATTTGACTAATTAATTACAGCTCAATTAGTGGATTAACGTTTGGTAACGGAATGACGTCAGGATTATTCTGAAAATATCTTGAAGTTAATAGACTTTTGTTGGAAAAGCAACACAGTTATAATGGTACTTTAAGATGCTTCATACTATTTCAAGGAAAAAACTGCTGAAAAATGGTAATTTTGCTGTTTTTTGCATAAAACTGAGAATTTTTCATATAGTCCCACATATAGCATTCTATGTACTGTTGCTGATTCTCGTAGAAGATATAGCATTCAAGAACCAAAATTTGGGGCAGAAATGATGACCCCCATCATTTCTTTATAATTCATAGGCAATCAAACTACTGAAATGTAAAGTGATTTGAGATAAAGCCATTTTATGAAGTTTTTGGTTTGTCCACTTTCGCGTGGAACTGCCCATCTCCCCACTTGCACTAATCATCTCAACACTCACACCCGAGGGTCCAGCAGCCTTGCCTGTTTTCATTTACCCCATTGTCTTCACAACATCTTCTGACTAACCCTCTCAACCAGCCCTTCCACCATGTCAGCTTCCATCATCTGATCCCATTCTTTCTCCTCACTGATAATTCTTTCCAAACTCTACTTCTATCTTTCTCACTGAAGCTGCCCCCTTCTACATCTCTTCCATCCTATTTCATATCATGCTGATTTCTACAGATATGTAGGCTAACATTGTGGAGCTTCAAATTAAAAAATTGTCAAACTTTGCTATCTGAGCTACTTGTAGTGTTTGAATGGACAAGTAAACACCCTAGAATACAAAAGTTTGGAAAGTTACACTGCCAATGGCAAGTTATACATGAATAAACAATAAAACTCGGGGCGAGTTTTATTAACCTAGGTGTACACACAGTAAGTCTATGGGAGGAAATGGGCAAGTGAATCTGGTCAACTTACAATTTTCACTTTTTTAAAGCACTAAATAATCATTTTGAAATGCAATTTTTTTTAGGTCTTCATTGTTAGACCTTATCAAAGACACTTGGAGCATGGAGGATTACATGTATGTAGCTCACATTTTTTTAATTGTGGTAAATGTTAGCCAGTGGCTTTAAAATCAAGAATTTAAGAAAAATCATTCTACTAAAACTTCGAGAAAAGAAAATTCAGTTTACCTGGTCCAGTGGTACAACGACGCCCACTTTCGAAGGTGAAGACGTTCGAATCGTAACCATAGCCACGAAGAAAGCGGAGCGGCCACCTGACTGGCTTGCTGTTAGGCCGGTGAAGGATCAGCTCAGTTTTGGTGACCTCCATGTGACCTTTGTTGACTGCCCACCCTGTCTCGTTCATGTTGCGGACTTTGAACCTGCTAGAAGGGGATTTCCCCACCTTCTCAGGGGAGGGGCGTATGCACTGTATATGGTTGCCCATGACGAGAGTTGAGTGATGTGATTGGGTCAGTCCAGCTGTCAATCACATTGAATCTGCAGAATGGAAGTAAAAGAAGATCACATTTACTCACAGTGTTTTACACATAGCCCAGAGGATGACATTATTGGAAATGTCCATGCAGCCAGTTCTGTGATAAACATCATGGCTGGGGCTATTTTTTCAAATCAAATCTGGTAAGCAAGCGAATTAATTACTTTGCATCCACGTACAGCAAGCTAACATTGTAAGAACTACTACAATCAATCTCTTTGAACTGTTCAAACATTTTCTGTGATCATCATGATTGTCAATCGTGATCATCATATCAGATCGTAACAAAGCGTGAATGCAACTAATCATGCTTCTAAATCATGGTGATTGGGATCAACCTTGGACAAGGCTAGCACCATACATAGCACAATATTGTGTGTGATTCATTCAGTGATTTACATTTGAAGAGGGCACATTTTTGGAGCTATATTGAGATACACCACCTAAAGGGTATTGAAACATGAAATTTAGAGTAAGAGAAGTACAGAAAAATTACACGATAAGCTACAAATGGTCAATCGTGGGGATCTTATTGATCGGAAAGGAGGCATAAAACGTTGTGGTACACCAGAGTAAAGTCGCTTTCTACTTACAACTCCGACCTGCGGAGGAGATGGTTGCTTGATGTATATGTTCCAAAGCGTCTTGACATGTAATGTGTGATGTCTGACATGCACAAAGGTAATATACCCAACCTACCCACATATTAACAAGCTAAGACTTCTAGAAGAAGCTATTTACTTGGGGGAAAAATATGTTTATAAATATCCCATGTATATTCACTGATCTAGGCTTGGAAAAAGACGAGCGTCATTACAGCGACCTCGGACGTGCGTCTTTTGTATGGCTGCCAATATCTGGGGGAGGATTAAATGGCACTGATTAGTCTGTGTATACTGCTTTCAGGTAATGGATTGAATATGAAAAAAAAATAAGTGTATGTACACCTCACAATAGTAGCTGCTCTAGCGTCGGCTAATGCCACAAACAATTGCGACTTGCGTCGTCAAGTCTTTTTATAGATTTCGATTTGACAAAATGGCAACAAGTTCACCATAAGTGAGGTTACCACTTACCAGGGTGGTTTTCATTGGAGTCATTATCGTTTAATACCCACTGAGTGCTGAGGAGTTTTTCAGAAATTCCAGATTTCTCAGGTAATTTTTGAAAAAATATCTTTAAAAATATTTTGTTTTTTTATTGTTTGAGATTATATACAGAGGTACACCATTTTGAAGAGCAAAAATTGAAATATTTCACACAAATAACTCTGGTGTGAGAAATTCAAATCAATTTTACATTATGTAACAATAAAAGTCAATTTCGGCCTTGGAAAAATTGCGAGTTTATCGAAAAAATATGAAACATTATATTTCATCAAATTTTAAGTTTTGTTTTCCAAATTTTCTAACTGAATTTGTTGATTCATACACGTATGTCAGGAATCTACATGTATATATAAAAAATTCAGTCATTCATCTTTTTTTTAATTTTCAAACTACATATATTTGCATTATTGGATGCAAAGTCAGAAGTCCCACTTACTAACTTTTTTTTCCAAAATGGCACATTTTGACATCATCTTTATATTTCAATTTATGATGACACTCTGATTTTCATTTGTTGGATGGAAATAAACAGAGAAAATGTAGCTTACGGCCAGAGAACTGGCCTCTGGCAGATTGTGGGTTTTAAGTCTTAAAGGTAAATGACATGATTGGGGGTAGTCCTCAACTTGGGCTGAAACTACTCTAGAATCAAGTAAATTATGCAAGGATTCTCCTGTGAAAATCTTGTAGTCAAACGTTGACTCATTCTAAAATAACTAATGTCAGTATCACTCGTGACAGGCAAACCTTCTGTGTGGCTCGCTATGGGTCTTATTTTTATCGTGCCCCGATAAAATTAATGTTCATGCTTGTAGGGACAGTGATTTTCCGTTTTACCAGTAAATCAAATGGAAAATCCGTTTTGGTTCTTTACTTTTCATGTGAAAATTCATGGAATTCACCTTTGCAAAACGGAATTCATATTCTTCCTGTGTACATTTTCTATGACAAAATGGAATTTCCATTTTTAGATCAAGTTGAAACGGAATTTCAAGTTTTCAGAAACGGAAAAGACCATTTTTTTTTAAACACAAAATCACTGTCTCTATGCCTGATTCTCCTCAAGTAAACAAATTAGAGACAAATCCTCCAAGAGGCTCCAAGCTGGTGTATACTGTATACGCTGAATATTTTACGGTGGTTTTATTTTTGCGAATTTTGCGACTTACTGAACGCGAAAATTTTCACTTCCTGACATTTCTGTACAAAGTGAATGCAAATACAATAAAATCATGAAAATATACTCTCGCGAATTCCCCGTCTTGAAGTAAAATCGCGAAAATATATGGACGCAAAATATATGGCGTATACAGTAGTTGGTATATATTTCAACTCATTTGGTTCTTGAGGCATTTTCAAGTGTTCCCAATCATGTCACTATTAAACCTTTAAAGCGCAAGTTTAGTTTTGCCGATTTTTCTTTTAATTGAAAGCTTTATGCCCAAAGGTCATATCACACCAATAACAGATTCTGAATGTCTTCACTTTTTTAAAAAAAAATAATTAATGAAAAATCTCAAGGGGGGGGGGGACCCTAGATTTTTGACTATATTTTACATTATAGCATCCAAAGGGTTAATACGGTGTTAAGGTTATCTGAATTACACCTCATCAGGAAGATCAGATTCTGATCTTTCTGATGAATTGTGATGTTTTGGAGGTGGCCTGGCTCGGGTAATATTCAGGAATGCCAGTATACTTTCGGAAAACGAGTGTGCACGAATTGCGTATAATTCCCTATACAGCACACGTTCACCCAAAGAAAGGCGAACTGAACCATACTGACAATGGCCCTACCCTCAACGGCAATTCTGTTCCGCAGCTCAACGATTGTTGTTACGCACCACTGAACTCTACACTACGTAGTATAGAGTTCAGTGTTATGCACGGCCTGCAATAGGGGCAAGCGGATGGTATTGAGCGTACATGGATTACGAACATCCCGTTAACATACCAATGCTAGAGAAAATTGTGCTGTAGATAAAAGTATTATCATTCCAATTACATTACTTCAATTACAATGCTGTGAAGATGTCCAACTTTGAATTGAACTCTGTGAAGAATATGAGTTTATAACATTTAAAGGCAATGGATCTCATTTGCAAACATCCCCTGCAGACTAGGAAAAGATAACCCATGCCCTTATGCTATTGATGAAGGGCATGTCTGTGAAATCTGGGGGTCAGTAATTACCTAGAATTTGAAAAATGCAAAAGAAAACAATAGCTGTTTAGTCTAGTTCTATGGTAGGAATTTTTTTCTCGAGAGAAAAAAATTCATGTCAGAGTGTAACGGTCACTATAATTCCACTAAAACTGAGTTTCTAGCTCCTATATTTTGCTAAAGGTTCCAAGATGGCATTTTCTTCTAAATGCCATTGTATTTACAAACTGTTAAGTTTTAGGCATGCAAAAGAGATGGAGTATCAACAAAAATGCCATAATTCAGTGTATGAAAACAGAATGATCATTGTTGGCTGCAAAAACGTATTAAATCGTGAAATGCTTTTTTATGTGAAATCGGTGATCAGACAGATAAGTCTAGAATTAAGTGGAATTACTTATTTAGAAAAGAACACATAATATCAATCAATGCCCCCCCCCCCCCTCAATTCTATTTTCCATAGGTTCATCATTAAAGGTTAGTGACATGATTGGGAACCCTTGAAAATGGCTCAAAAACCAAATGAGTTGAAATGTATACCAACTATACACTAGCTGGAGTGGATCTCCCAGCTGGAAGGATTTGTCTGTAATTTGTTTACTTAAGGAGAATCAAGCATGAACATACTAGTATTTTATTTTTATCCGGGTACGATAAAAATAAGACCCATAGAGAGCCACACAGCAGGTTTGCCTGCCACGAGGGACAATAGACAAAAGTTATTCTGGAATGAGTCAACGTTTGACTACAAGATTTTCACAGGACAATCCTGGCATAGTTTACTTGATTATAGAGTCATTTCAGTCCAGGTTGAGGACTACCCCCCAATCATGTCATTTACCTTTAACTGTTGCATTAAACATGTGTACTGAATTGGGACTAAATAAATAAATAATTCATAGTGATGATGATGATGAAATCAATTGAGCAGGGGGGAAAGATATGAATGCTTCATTTAACATCATCGGTCATTTCTTAGAAACGATTCAATTACTCACAAATGTGAACACACACACACATGAGTCACACACGCAACTGGTAAAGGTTAAATGTGTTGTCTTCATTTAGCCGAGGGGCCACTTATTCCACATGCTCTATTCCTCATAATGCCCTTTTTTTGTTAATATGGTCAGATAACAACCGAGCCTGTAGACATCCACGACTTCCTGACTCAATCATTATACTGCATGATGCTAGACATTGGTGACATTACAGTGTCTGCTAAATTTATCTTTTAATATGAAATAATACACACGCATAAAAAAGTAGAGATCTTTATGAAAGAGAGGAACATATTTGATAAATGTATTTGACAGAATTTTATTTCAGTAACCACAGCCTAAAATAGCAACGGTCGATTGAGAAAGATTTCATGAGCGTGCACATTCAGATGTACGTTACAGCAAGGATAAATTGTAAATTGTACTGTACATATTTTGCATTTCCCTTCATGACCTCTAGCTCGAGCTCTTCCATACATTGTGGATTGCTAATACGTATTTGGAGCTAAATATCATTCTCGTACAGGCATACATGTACACACACACACACAGACATACACACAAAGTTACACACACAAAAAAGTACTCATATACTGCAAAGGTCCACAAACACTTACATACATGTACCATGTACACATGTACACCTGCAGAAACGATCTCTCTCACACACACACGCGCACGCACGCACGCACGCACGCGCACACACACACACACACACACACACACACACACACACACACACACACACACACACACACACACACACACACACACACACACACACACACACACACACACACACACACACACACACACACACACACACACACACACACACACACACACACACACACACACACACACACACACACACACACACACACATACACATACACATACACACGCACACATATATGTATACACACACACACACACACACACACACACACACACACACACACACACACACACACACACACACACACACACACACACACACACACACACACACACACACACACACACACACACACACACACACACACACACACACACTCACACACACACACACACACACACAGACTGCTACACCCATACCTGTTCAGTTCACCAATTAGCAATGTAACAACAAATGAATAGAAAAGGGTGAAGAAAAACAAGATCATGCACTGTAATGCCACATGCATGTACAAAAACACGCTACGGGCCAATTCCACAAGGTTTACGTAACACACATGAATATATCATACATGTACATGTACGTGATGGTGACGCACACTCACAGAGGCAGGTCATCTTGAGGTAAAGAATTCACGCCGTAAATTACAAATACTGGCTGAAATCAACAATTGTGAATCACTCTCAATTCAAACATGCGTTTGTCCTGCCTGTGGCGTGACGTACGGCAGTCTCATGTGAGAGTACATACACCAACTCGTTGTGTGCTTAGGCAAAAGCCACAGACTATATTCATTATCATATTAGTGGCCTTTACATTGATGAAAAACAGTTAACGGCCTTGAAATGGGCACACTATGAACTGCTGCCCAATTCTCTTTCTAAATCTGAGACATATTGGCAAAAATCTGTGATATTCATCATATTCAGTCGGGGGGGGGGGGGGGGGTAAACTATTCGATTCATGACATCACAGATTTTCGCCAGTGCTAAGAAGGAATGTACCATTTATCTTCAGCTGTGACCAGCGTTCTTTTATTTTATTTTATTTTTTCCTTAAAAAAATATTATGCCATATTTTTGGAAAGAACAAGCAAGTGTCACATTTGTTATTATTTCTCAAGGGGGGTGGGGGTGGGGAATGACAAACAGCTTTGCATTCATACAATTGTTAAATAGTAAGAGTGATCATTTTGGGAAAAGGTATCTGTGACAAACTACTGCAATTTCATGTATTTTTACCCCACCCCCCCAAAAAAAAAACCCACACATGTTCTTCTGTTTCTATTGTCTCTTGTTTTTAAACGAGGCATAATCTGGTCACCCAGGAGGGGTGGGGGAGGGGAGGGTGGGGGAGGGGTGGATAATACCAGTCTCAAAGTACAGATGATCACTTAGAAGTCTGAATTCAACATAACTCTGCTATAATGTAAACTACAGTACAATGTTCTGACAAAATAATGAAAGTCAGTATGATAGTTAGTCTAAGTTTTAGACTGTGCTCTTTTTTCATCCATATCCTAATGCAGTATAGATACTTAGACTAGTAGGATTAGAGTCTGGACACTCAGACTAGCTTTTAAGTTTTGGACTGTGCTCTTTTTTTCATCCATATCCTAATGCAGTATAGATACTTAGACTAGTAGGATTAGAGTCTGACTCTGGACACTCAGACTAGCTTTTCTGCTCGCTACGCTCGCAGC
>JZLH01S0412418.1:0-17713 GCA_001188425.1 Eucidaris tribuloides | reverse complement strand
AAAGCGTGGAAAGAAGTGGAACCTGGCACGATCAAGAGTTGTTTTCGGCGGTGTGGGGTTGACGTGCCAGGCGAGGAGGAGGAGGAGGAGAGCAACGATGATGATGAACTTGATGCGGCATGCAGGACTGCTGTCAGTATGTCTCTACAGCAGCTCGTTGCAGTCGATCAGGAACTGGTAACTTCTGATAACAGCGCTGCTTCTTCGGTGGATGATCTTCGGCAACGTTTGAATGATGCAGAGGAAGACAGAGGGAGTGACGACAAGGAAGACGATCCCCCTGTTGCAACCAAGGTGCACAACCTTCACGAGTTTGCGAGCATCGTTGCCGATCTGAAGGTAAAGGTAGCAGCAGTCTACTTGAGACGTGCATGGTGATGGAGGAGAAGGTTGCAGCGGAGTGCTTACGAGGACAGTCAGGGGTCCCGGCCAAACACAATGGCTTAGATTTCTTCAAAAGAGTAGTGCGTAGCCTTCGCACACAACGGCTCTTTTAACCCTATATTAACTGGTGGGGGGGGGCGTCAATTTGACCCCCCCCTCGACGAATTTCGCGACCATGCCGCCGTGCAAATTTTTTCACCGTGTCGCTCGCCGACTTTTTACTTTTCAAGTCTTGCCGATCTTTTGAGACCATTTTCTGGAAAATTGACGCATACCGTTACGACGCTGCGCGACTTTTTATACATGCATGTCAACCCACAAATGCTTCAAAACATATTTTTCAGATTATTGTCTAAATCAATGCGAAATTGTTTCATGTCCAGAAATCTCATAAATGTATGATTATTTTGCTTTTACTGACTGAAATGAATTAATTTATGCTGTTTACGATTGCAAAGTGTCCCAAACAATTTCATCAAAAAAACAATAGAAAACAAAAGGTTCGAAAAACATAAGAAAACATAAGAATTCACAAATACAATGAAATACATAAGAAATTATTCAATTTGGCAAATGTTTTTGTAGATAATTGTGATAGAAATGTCAAAATGATATTTTTCACCAAAATTAGCATTCTACTAGCTGTAATAAGTGAGTTATAGGCCGAAAACAAAAATTTCATACACTTATTTGCATAATTAATTACTTAGAAATAGAAAAATAATTTTTTGGCAAATTTCACTATACAGTCGGTAGTTTACATCTGGCTCTATGCGCATGCAAATTTTCACGGCGATCGCGCAATCGGCGCGCGAGATCTCAGGGGCGGGGTCAAATTGACCCCCCCCCCAGTAAAAACCTGGTCTGAAATAGCCAGTTAAAATAGGGTTAAGAGCACCAAACATTAAGAAGAAATTCATGATGATGCTCAATGAATATAAAAGAATAATCAAGATACATGCCCCTTGCTAAAACATACATTGACCCCCAAAATGTTAATAAAATAATCTCTCAAGAGGTAACAATCGCTTACATACACTTCACTGACATACAATGGTATACACCTGTTTCTACAAATTATTATTTTTCTCTTCCAAATACAAAATGTAATAATGAAGAATAACAATGTCCAATCTATGATCGCCACAAAGTGCATCTGATACAGTGATGAACACATTTATACATCCACTTACATCTATTAATTACATACAATGATATATACCTGTTAATATAAAATTCATAATTTTCTGTTCCATATCCAACATGGCGCCAACCTGTGCAGAAAGACCACCTGCTCATAAAGACCGCTTTTTCTGTTTCCTTATGAGCGGTCTTTCTATAACAGCGTTTGAACTGGTATCAGTAAGAGCTTTTGAATACTGAAAATTAATGAGCAGCCATTCCAGTCTTCCCCCATAGACTGCTGTTTGTCTAGAGGACTTTTATTTTCCATTATTTATTTGTACATATTTTGCTAGTGACAGTATAATTGTCTCAAGTTTTTTGTTCTAGGGAGTTAATTGTGTAGGTCAGATGTTAAAGTTTGACAATTTTCTTAAGTGGGACTTCCAAAATGTAAAGTTACCAATACCTTAAAAATCATGTAACTTGTATATACTTTTGTTTTCTTTTCTTTCTATCATCAGATCAAGTGGATGAAGTATTCACCAGTGTCTCAGGAGAATCGGGCCCAGGACAGGCAGTACTTCAAGGAGACCCATGCCTACAGGAGGGCGGTCATTGCGAGGGGTGGGATGACCATCACTGACATTCTCGATGACTACCCCAAAATGAAAACCATGCCAGAATTGGTAAGTCATTACTTCTTGGGGTGTGGCATTGCAATGCAATTGTAATATTCAGGGAAATGTCCAGTTTAGATGAAGTTAACAAGATAACACCCTGTAATTTCATGCCCTTTCACCATTATTACTAAGGGTGGGGGTGGAATGTATTATTGACACATTGAAAACTAAGAATGATACATCTTTGGCTGAGGTTTATGGAGGATGCATGCTATATTGAAATCAATTCGTCTCCAATGGGTTAAGGGGGCAGAAATGCATGCACAGGAATTCCAAAATGAGTCATAAAATTGCCTATAATAATGTTAAATTAAAGTCAGGTTTGATCAATAAATTTTGATAAGCCTCCATCTGGCAACATATTTTTATGTCACTATAGCAAAGGTGCCGTAGGCTTTAATTTCATGCTCCTTTAATCACTGAGGTATTACTAGTGGGCAGAAATGTATTACTAAAGGGGGGGGGGGTATAAATGCATGCACTGTAATTCCAAAGTGACTCACAGAGTTGCTTGTAAAAATGCCAAATTAAAGTCATGTTTTAATCAAAAAATTTTAATCAGCCTCCATCCAGCAACAGTGCATTTTATGAATCTTCAGCATACGCAAGGCTCGACACTAGCACTTGCCCGCTTGCCCGGGGCAAGTAAAATTTCATGTTGGGCAATATTTAAACTTACTTGCCCAATCGGGCAAGTAAAAATTTGGATCCTCAAATGAAAAAAAAAACATGTCCATGTGAAATTGTTTGTTCAGCTATTAATTCCTTCATTTGTTTTCATGTATGTGTTGTACTTTATTGTATAACTCTTGAATTTAGAAATCACACATTTTGCAACACCCAAAATTAAAATATCAAACTTCCAATGCCATAAAAAGGTCTTTATAGTGGAGAGATAATTTTGAATTTTTTACAGCTGTTTATTTTCGGGAAAGTAAATTTTTCATTCGGGCAAGTAAAAATCTTGAAGTGATAATTCCACTTGCCCAAAGGGCAAGCAGAAAAAAAATTAGTGTGGAGCCCTGGCATAGGTATTGGAGGCACCAAGTTTTTAGTTTGTCTGTCCAAAAGTCTGTGCACCCAAGCGTCCATGCATGCGTCCGTCCATAACCCTCTCACTACTGAGAAAATTTAAGAACCACAGATCAGATTTTAGTAAAATTCAGTCAAATATGTACTATGATGCAATGTTGAACTGATAGTTGAAAGGTCATAGGTCATGGGGCCTTGTACGTGTTTGATTCTAGCCCATTATCACATTAACTTATTTCTGACCAGATTTCAATCAAACTTGGTCAGATATGTACTTTGATGAAAACCTGAATTGTTTACTTTTGAAATTTAAAAGGTCAAAGGCCATGGCAGCCCTACTCTGATAAAAGGAAGCAAGTGACAAATTTGAGTTATTGGTGTTTTTGAAACATCCTATGCATCCTGTACATTAAGGCAAAATTTGGAGAAGAAATAATCATTCTAAATATTAAAGTCACCATGCAATGAATTACATAGATACTATTATATACCTCATATAAAGATTCTTATCATTGATTGGTCAAAACTGTATAACGTGACACAGCAATAATCTATCTATCATTGCCTCGAGGGTTTAGGGTGCCTGTCACTTGACCTAAGGTCAAATGATAGGCACCCCAAACCCTGCGATAGGTCGTCGTAAACCCTCGATCTTGCCCGCGCACACACGTACGTACGCGCGTACCTGTATGCACCAAAGATAATACAGCACCGCGTAGCAGCGCGGCGCTTTAGGATCTTTGGTACGCACGGCGTTTAGCGCGAGCTAGCGCGACAAGGTAGCTGTAAAGACACGGAATAGGTACGCCTACTGATGAAGAGGTTTTCAGGATTTAGAACATTTGCTGAAGATAGCCGATAGTAAAAATACAAAGAGATAAATCAAGTACCCAGAATTCAGGATTAGGCCTAACTGTTACTTCAGCATGCAACATTGGCGACATCGCCTATAGGTTTAGCTCCCCGCACTACGTTATTCGCACGGTACCTACTTAATACGACGCGAGACTGGTCGGTTATCCGCCACACTATTCTGCACGCGCCGAGTGTTTATTGCGAACCCGCATTTCTCAACACCGTCGATCGTTCTTGATTGCGAGTGTTTAATAATGTGAATTCTTTCATACCAACGTAACTGTGTCTGACTGTGATTTACAGTCTAGACTGATTATGAATCATCTTCTAAGAGGATGAGGTACTGATAAAACACCCATATGACTGCTCTGTAAATCCGGTGCTGTGCGCTTTCAAATTATCGCTCCCTCGGTGCTGTTCATACGGCCCTACTCTATCAACCCCCCTCCGGCTGCCGCCCCGCGGGCATGATTAGAAGGGCTCTTGGCAGCTGGGGTCCCCGTCTCATTGCGCCGTCATGACACGCCACCTTCTCGACACTTATAATTTCCCACCACCATCTCCGTCTCATGCCGAGGTCGAATAATACTGCTTTTTCAATGTTAAGATCACTAGAACATAGATTTCTTCTTATCTTGTAGCACTTTCTTCCTTTTGCCAAAGTAGGGCAGATGGGCCCTCATACAAATCTGATTTTAGCTATCACCATGGTAACTTGAGAATTGCTGATACATACATTTACATGTATATTGGAGTTTAGGTGCATGGTGTATTGGTGTTGGTAACTACTCGCAGAACTTGAAATGAGTGCACCAGTGCACATACTCATACAGTCTCATTCTGTCTCCTATTATCTCATCAGATCAATATGGAATTCAAAATGATGTATCCAGACAACTCAGAGAACTTCATCAACAGTTGGAGCAGCTTCTACCGTGACAGGATCCTAGCCATCGCCAGGCAGGAATACCAAGCTGTGGCTAACCTTGTCGAAAGCTACCAGTCGGGAAATCGTGAGTGTAGCCAAAACTGAAGCAACAGTGGTGCCAGGGATGGAGCAGGGGAAGGCGCCTGCCCCCAAAATTTTAAAATTCTGACAATCACAGGGTTTTCACAGTATGATTTGTAAAATTTCAGTTTGGGGGACATGTTAACCCCATCCCCGAGTTTTGCCCTTGCTAAGATTTTACCCTGGCACTACCCATGAAAAGAAGTGTGAATTTCATTACAATCTGATTAAAAACAACACTTTACCTTTGGAAAAGGGAAGCAAGTGACAAACATTTTACATTTGCCTGCTGTGTCTTCAGGCAAAATTTGGAGATTATATTATCATTCTGTTGATAGTGACAGCATAATTTTCAAGAAATTTTTTGTATTGTTGCTGTTTATTTATCCATATGAACACCATTTTACAACCCAGACATAAAAGTCATGGAATTTTTTATACAATTTTCTACAATCAGTTGATACAAGCATACCTGCCAACCAGTACGATTTTCCAGGGCAGTTCTGGTCTTATTACAGTTATTAGGTGGTACGGTAAACAATAAAAAGGTTACATAATTTAAAAAAATAAAATTAGAGTGCGAATGAGAAAAATATTGGAAACAGCTAAACAAAGGTTTTCTTATGAGAAAAAACATGAATAAAACATACCTTTTGTTCCGTCACTCACCAGTGAATGTAAACACGTCATTTCCATTACAATTTGGGCATTGTATTAAATTCACTGCAGTAACCAAGGCATTTGGTTACATTTATTTTGGTTATTCATGTTCAATACTTATTATAATCTACGTTTTTGTTGTTGAAGGCACTGCCTAGTAACTGTAATAAGGACAGAACTGCCCTGGAAAAATCGTACTGGTTGGCAGGTATGGATATAAGGTGTGATTAATCCTGATAAAACATCCAAGTAATAACAATTATTAAATCATTTCATCTAGACTTAATCGCGATGAGAAAGGTTTTGTGTTCGGTTGTGGACACTTCATCAGCTAGTCTGATTTGGTGGAGGGAAAACGTTGCCAATGGGCACAGATGCACTATCAATGTTATTGTTTTTAGTCAGATGCCAATTAACCCTTTACTCGCTACGGTCGACAACTGTCACCAACGCTAACTCGCTGCCGTCGACTCTCGTCGACAGTCTGCATGAGTAGAAATATTGCCTATTCATTTGTACGAGAACAATGTATTTCCTGTTATTTCATCTGTTCACACCTTTCCGCCAGTACTAACAATGCATTATAGTACAGGATCACTCATGCCTGAGTAAACATTGTAAACAATGCATTAATTATAGGGGATCAGAAATTAATCCAGCAGCCTAGGTATTCATAATGCACAGGGCAAAGAGTTAACTTAATTTCCCAGAAGTGGAAACACTTCAGAGTGTGTGATTTGCAGGGCATTAATAGGACAAAATTTCATTTTCCACCATGTAAAAAAACTGGACATTGTCAGTAACCAAACTTCACTCTCTATTATTTGCGTTTCAGAGGATCTTTGCGCCCTCAACATTCTGGCCTACATGCTGCACAGACCGGTGAATAGAAGAAAAGGGAAGGAGCACTCTGCCACCAATCGAGAAGGGGCGATGTCCTATCTTATACAGAATTACCCGGTGAGTTTGTATGTCGTGCGTTTGTAAAATGCTACATGTAATGACTGATTAATTGCAACTTTCCAAAATGAGATTAAAGGGCAGTGACATGAATGGAAGAAACAAAAATGCCCTTTGAATCAAACTGGTTGAAAGATATACCAAAGATACACCTGCCGGAGTGGATCTCCTGGCTAGAAGGATTTGTCTTGAGTTTGTTTACTCTAGGAAAATGAAGTGTGAACATACCAGCAGTTTATTTTTTGTGAGGCTTGAGAGAATTATATCCCATACATAGATACACAACAGATTTTTCCATCAGAAGGCACACTGAAGGAAGTTATTTTAAAATGAGTCAACTTTTGACTACAAAATTTTCACAGTAGAATCCTTGCAAAGGTTACTTGATTCTAGAGTAGTTTTACCCCAAGTTTAGGACTACCCCCAATTATGTCTTGAGGCCTGAGAGAAAGCCACACAAATGATTTGTCCATCACAAGGCATACTGATGGAAGTAATTCTAAAATGATTCAAACTTTTGACCACAAAATTTTCACAATAGAATCTTTGCATAGGTTACTTGATTCTAGAGTAGTTTTACCCCAAGTTGAGGACTACCCACAATTATGTCATTTACCTTTATTATCAGAAAATTTAATACTGTTTATACTAAACAGTCATATCAAATATCAGTGTAAAGTAACGGCCATCAACTCTGATCCGGTTTAACCCTTTGGGAACTGTAATTGGGAACCATTTTTTGACTGTAGTTGGCATATGCTGCACAATTCTTGCATCACACAATCCATGCATCCTCATTCAGTTCAAATGCGACAGTCCAGTTAGTGTGTTACTACACTTTTTGGCGTAGACCCTCAGTACATCAGAAAAGGAAAGGGATGGACACCTCTTGTGCTCAGTATCTTTAGTATCTTTAATCTCTTGACAGGAAGGCACGGACATCAATGCAGCAGTGAGAGACAAGGACGATAGATACACGCAGCCATTCCTGATGTCAGTCGGACCAAAATACCAACCACAACAGTATTTCCTGGTGCTAGACAGATTGGCCGTTCCTGCCGGTGAATCACTCGTCGAGGCCGTGGACCGACTTTTTAAGTGTCACTACGTCTTCTCAGTGGACTTCACCTCGACGTTGTCACAGTTTTGGGAGTTTCTATCCGTTATCGTTTACGAAGTCGCAAGACCGAATCCAGCGGGCGCTCAGATCAGGACGTTGGGGGCGACTATACGGGCCATGACGTTGTGATTTGTGATCACAATTGTTGGACCCTTCATAATGTCAACTTTTGTAAAAAGTATGCCATAGGCTTGCCACAGACGTCTGCATTTTCTGTTAAAGTCACTCAGTCATTACAGTCATGAGTGATACGAGTAATGCGCCCACCGCCTTTTTAATAAAGTGGATCTCAAATGCTGGCATTATCATCAAAAGGGATGTTTAATTCCGGAGGAAGCAAGCAATCTGTGGTGTACAGTAATATCATGTGGAAACTTAACTGGATGGCTTTCAACTGAGAAAATAATATGTGCTGTGATGCAACTGTGATGAATTGTCTGGTATCAATCTATATTTGATCAATTGAATTGTTCAGAATTTTGTCATATGGGTGTCAACTGAAGTACTCCACTCAGCTTGTTTTTTTCTTTTTTTTGGGGGGGGGTGTGGGCAATGTTAGTGGGCAGCAAGAAATGTGTTATTTTTTCCATATAAGTGTATAATATGTATGTGTGCCATGATAGCTAGAGAACAGCATATCAGTGATTACCACAACTCACTAAACAGCTTGCCAGAATATGATGTGTGGATTCTCCAACAACATCTTACCGATTTACAGACGTCTTGCTTTCTCATAGGCATATCCAGGAATTTTCAAAGGGAATGTTGATCAGCGGCCAAATCATGTACATTCACAGCTAAACAGTTGACCAACAAGCAACAATAAAATGGGAACCTATTTTGCAGCCAAATCACAACCAGTAGGAAGCGGTTCCGTGACCAGAAGGGGATCATTTTTTGCAGAAAAGTGGGGTGTTTTATGTGAAAAGGGGGATGCAATTTTCCATATTTACACAAGGGGGTATTTGAACACCCCCCCCCCCTTGGTACGCGTATGATTGCATCGGATCAAATCTGTTGATGCCAAAAAAAGCTATTACTCTGACTTTGTTCTGATGTTTTCTATGTCAGTTTCTGTGAAAGCACTACAGAGATGTTGTAATCTACATTTCTTTGTAACTACTGGAATTTGATTCATGTTTGAAATTAATATGCACTCTGATGAAAATCATGACCTTGTGAAATTTAGGTGTCATTGTGCCAAATGTCCTAAGGTGCTACTGCTAATTTATTACCTGGCAGTTCCAGGTCAGTAATCATTGTTCAAAGTTTGCTCAGCACAAAGCAGGTACAAAATTGATTGAAGTACTGCTGTGGTATTGAAAGGATATTGTAGTCGATTCACAACTCATAGCAGAAATGCAGAAATTTTATTTCATATTTAATACCTAATTCCACTATTCAGGAAACAGGATAACACTGGATGAACAAGGGTTGGCATATTTCCTGGTCAGAAACTTATTTCCCACCCAGTCGTCCGGGAAATATGAATATCTCCCATTGACTTTGTACACGTAAATACAATTTTATATCGGACGGTGTCCGGGAAATATGACAAAAAGTGGGAAATATGCCAACCCTGGGATCGACTGTTTGTTTAGATACATGTATGATGATTGATAAAGCAGGAATTATTGGGTATTATGTTGAAGTGTTATGAACAAAGAGAGTATAGTAAGGTGTGTCAGTGTTGAATGTTTATTTTGTAGTCACTCATAGTAAATTATGTTTGTAAATATATTTGGTAAAAGAGAGAACAGTGCAATATGAAATATTTTGCTACTTTGTCACTCTAGGGTTATGGTACAGTTAAACTGCAAAAGATATTTTTAAAAATCTTACAAATGAAGTAATGTGATTTCCTGTCCTGCCCTATTTTACCTCAAATTCCACCTCTCTAATTTTCTCCTTCTCTTCCCTTCTTCTACCAATCTTCCCTTTCCCCTCATTTACCCCCAACCCTTCCTTTTTATTTCTCCCTTCCCAGAGACTCCAACCCTAAACACCTCTTAAGTGGGAGTTTCTCCCGCAGAGACCTCCTAGTAAACGGGAGACTCTGACTCAATGTGTGCGTAGCCCACATCACCAGCGTAAAGCACAAAATTTCTTGCGACCGGAGGCTATTTTCAGGATTTTAGCAGTTCTCTGGTGCTATCTTATACTTATTTATAACATATGACAACACTAAATGAGGTCAAATCCACGGATTCAGATTCATTTTTTTTTCAAAAAGGTGGTTGGGCGGGAGAAAAAATGAGAAACACAGCTAGGGCGGGAGAGATTAAAACTAAGGCGGGAGGGCGGGAGATTTTGTGAAAATGGACTCAAAGTGGGAGATCCTCTCGCCAAAAACGGGAGAGTTGGAGTCTCTGCCCTCCCCTCCCTCCATTCCCCCTCTTCCTTTCTAGCCCCTTCCTCCCTGCCCTGTCCCCTTTTTGGCATCCCCAAACCAATTTGCCTGACCTCTCCTTTTTGCTCCTCCCTTTTTACTCCTCTTCCCTTCTTCTCCCTTTCCCCCTCTCCGCTCCACTCTCCTTTCTACTTTCCTTCCCCTTTCCTCCTAATTCACCCAATCTTTACATATGAAATGTATTTCATTTGAAATGTTCTGATATTTGCTTATATGCATACCTGCCAACTGTCCCTATTTTTCAGGGACAGTCCATATTTTTGGCAAAAGAAAAACACTTTTTACCCATTTTTTTAATCATGTCCCTATTTTTGCAAATATTTGTCTGTAGTAATGTATACAGTGTCCCTATTTTTCAAAATTTTACCCCAGTTTGTCCCTATTTTTGAGGTTTCATGGTTGGCAGGTATGTTTATGACTTTTTCCTGTATCAGGAAAGCTATGCCATAATTTTTGTTACACTGTGGTGATTGTCATTAGAAACAAATGCCATGAAACTTTACTACAGGAAATTTGATTATACATGTATTGTGTATACATTTTGTGGTGTATTTTCAAAAGACATTGTGACAGCATTTTACTGTTGTTTTGTCAAATGATAAAATTAATTGATGTATGTAAAGTTCATACGTCTACATCTACATATGATTCACCACATGGTACACTGGGGTACTGTCGTATCCTGAGGTAACATGTTGTGTAGTGCCCTCTTGTGTCATCAAAAGTAAAATTGTGTAGTATTGGTGCTTGTGTTGAGTCGGTGCACAACATATGGACATAAACTGACAAAATCAAATGGAAATGATGTTAAAGTTGTTATGTGAAGGCTTTTGGTCTTGTATAAGGGCATACATAGTGGCTAGTGCCAGAAGGGCCTAAGTGTTACCTTCTGATTGCAATTAGGAAATTCCTGCTTTTGGATGTTTTCAGTATTTATGACTTTCTAGCTCTCAATATTTGGCTGGATAATACCTATTTGGCTGTTAGCCAACAATGTGTAAATCAATCTGTGTTCATGCAAAGCTGTGGAATTATGCTACATACATGTAGTTAAAGTGGTGGAGATTTAATTGTAGGATGGAATGTTTTTGACATTGAAGGGCAGTGACATGATTGGGAGAAATACAAAATGCCATGAGAACCAAACTTGTTGAAAGATATACCAATGGATACACCAACATGAGTGGATCTCTTGGCTGGAAAGATTTGTCTTGAGTTTATTTATTTGAAGAGAATCAAGCGTAAACATACTAGCAGTTTGTTTCTTCTGAAGGCCTGAGAAAATTTAATGCCCGTAAAATCTACACGGCAGATTTGTCTGTCACACTCACAAGGCGATGGAAATAATTCTAAATTGAGTCAACTTTTGACTACCGTACAAAATTTTCACAGTAATATCCTTGTGTAGTTTACTTGATTCTAGAATAGTTTAACCCCAAGTTGAGGACTACCCCTAATCATGTCATTTACCTTTAATGACAACCAGCATTCACAAAAATTCTGTAAATGTGAAATGTCCAATTACTATTGAACGAACCAAATTGTTTGCATTGTTGTGACACTCCAGTGATGCAGCTGATTGCTATTCAAATACCTCAAATGAAATGACCATCGATAAGGGGGTGTGGCTAGAAAGTGTGCTGCTTCCATCCATCTAGTGGGTAAACATATGCTTGAGGAATCAGCGAAATGTGTGATGGACCAAAACGGCCATTAAAATAATAATTTTCTATATCAACTGGAGGACAGGCATGATAGATCAAATCACTGATGCATAAACGTCATAATACAATCCGATCACATAGGAATGTAAATTGTCCGTGCCTGTTGATCCATTTCTTGTTATGTTTTGTTTGCTAGATAATTGATTTCAGTTGCATGTTTGAAATATCCGGTAAAGTATTTTTTTTTTTTTACTTTTTGGCATTTGCATTATGGATGAAATTGAAATTGATGGTGTTCATGGCTGCACAAGTTGATTAATCATTCATTATATATTTAAACAAGAATATGATATCTGGAATAATAATTTTATTGTTATTTTTTTTATTCTTGTGTGATTACTTTTGTAATGTATCCCCTTATTTTGAAAAAAAAATATTTCAAATGAAAAGTTTGAAGACAATAATAAGAGTACCTGGGTTACATTTACCTGTACTGACATATTATGGCAAATTATGTGTTGATAAATATTCTAGATTATTGAACATCTCAAACAATTTGTTTATGTATGTATTTAATTATTTGATTATTCAAGTCATTTCTTTGCATTTTACTTCATGTACAATAACAAAATTTGTCTTTGCAGAAGTCCCCAATCATTGCTTAATTACTTTCATTTCAGTTCTGCTTAAATGATCTCTACTCTACCCCACCCCGCCCTGCCCCCACAAGTGTAAATAAAAGGGGGAGTCAATTCTGATTGAGTGTCCTAAATTTATAATAGAGAGGGCAATGTTACTTGCCGAAACAGATTCTACACAAACTCAAGAAATTTTCACTTTGCTCAAAAGTAGCAATTCTGAAACCCAGAAAGCACTGGTCCATTTCGTTCATCGAACGAAACGCTTTCATGCTGAATAAACACCCCCTCCTTTATTTTATTTTTAATTTTATTTTTATTTTATTTTTTATTTTGTATTCTTGCACTCCACTAACATGATAAACTGAAGCTCATATATTTTGTTATTTTCACTAGTTACATCGGTAACTTCTGTTTTAACTGATCCAGAACTGTCATAGCCCTATCAACCATGCCTGAGTTACCTAGATTTACATCGAAAGTCCGGAGAGGTGCGAGCCAACCCTCGAAGGGCAGGTAAGATGACATGAAATAGGTGTCTTCCGCAGTCCACTGGATTGAAAACAGTTCATAACTCTCCTTATATTATTGTATTATTTTTTGGCTTTTCCATACCTACTGCAATCAATTTTTTCATCCAACAACGCGTAGAGGGTGCAAATATTTGAAGCGTGGTGAAAATAATCTATTCAGACTGGTCGCCATTAAAACAACAACAACAACAATGATTGAAATGTTATAATAATTTGTAATTTATACCCTGATTTTGTCATCTTTTCATGAAAAGTACAGAATATGTTTTATCCCATACATTTTGACAGCTTTTATCTTGCAATTAAGTGAAAATCCATCCATCAACTATACTTATTGAATTTGTGGCTGAGCTGCCTTCCTAAACCAGTAATTCATACTTTGTCAATCACTTTTAAACTTTGTTTTTCATGTGATTTCACTGAAATATCAATTCCACCATGTATTTTGCCACCGTCTAAGGTAAATTCACTGAAATATCCAGAAATATTTTCACTTACTGTAAGGTATTATATTATTCTGGGGCTTTTAAATTGTCATTATTCCTAATTTAGTCCCAATTTTCTTGTAGAATTATTTTTCGAAAAATAGTTTATCAGTTGAAGCATTTTGTAAGGTATTCAGTAAAAGTATTATGTGTTATTTATGTGAAACAGTTTCAAAATGGTATGTCATTACGAAAGTTGAATTGGTATTCAAGTTGTGCTACATCACTGAGACTGCAGTAGTTTTTTCAGTAAAGCTACAAAAATAAAAATATATTTATACATCATATTTTGGTAATTTGTGCTTTTTGTTTGTGTGTATGCATGCGAAGCTGTGTGTCACTGTGTGTGTGTATGTGTGTGTGTGTGTGTGTGTGTGTGTGTGTTTGTGTTTGCATCTGCATTTGTGCGTGTGAATGTGTCTGAATATGTTACAATATGTATGTGCATGTATTGTATCATAACATCAACAATTTTGTATTTTCAAAATCTTGACACTAATCAGTATGAAAAATATTTGTTACAGAGTTGACATAATATGCACCCGAAATACAAGTATCGTGAAGATTGTATATGATTTATTACATTGCATTCACTTTAAAGGTTAGTGACATGATTGGGGACACTTGAAAATGCCTCAAGAACCAAATTAGTTGAAATATATTCCAAATATACACCAGCTGGAGTGGATCTCCCAGCTGGAAGGATATGTCTCTATTTTTTTTACTTAAGGAGAATCAAGCATGAATATGTTTGTATTTTAATTCTATCAGGGCACGATAAAAATAGGACCCATAGAGCGCCACACATCAGGTTTGCCTGCCACGAAGGATATTGACACTAGTTATTTTAGAATGAGTCAACGTTTGATTACAAGATTTTCACAGGAGAATCCTAGCATAGTTTACCTGATTCTAGAGTAGTTCATGCCATTTACCTTTAAGATCAATTTTAATACCACATCAAAATTTCAGTTCGGTGGTTGGTGTTTTGGAGAATATTTGCGAGTTTCAACGTCGGGGGCGCTGCACATGAAGTGGATCTCTGATGTGGGTGTTGGCTTTAGTTTGGAAGGAGTGTAAATCAGGGGTGGCGCTACGGCGGGGGGAGGGGGGACAGGGCGGTTGCCCCTATTGTTTTCAAAGTAATGACAATCAGGGGATTTCGAGTGTTTTTCGAAAATTTGTCCCACCCCCTAAGATTTTGACTGTTTGGCCGTGAATGGATAAATTTTGGACGCAGGCTGAAAAAAAAAATGTGGTCTTGAAAATTCCCGGAAAAAAATTGTCGGGGAAACAGCTATTTTAGTTTACGCTCGCTGCCTGGAAAATTTGGACAGGAAAAAAATTCGCGAGAAAGTTTTCCCCAACCAACGTCCCCCCCCCCCTCCCCCTCCCCCCACTATCTGAGTTTTCGCTAGCTGGCGGGGAAAAATTGGCCCACGATTTTACCCCCTCTTCGTCCCTGATGTAATAAGAGATTACATATAATTATTCTTTGACCAGTTAATTATTCGTCTTCATAATACTTAAGTATCAAACATTATGTGCAAGACAAATATATTATATATAGATTGCAATATAATGGCTTATAGAATGAGTTAAATTCAATTCCAACAATCAACGGGGAGCCTACATTTCAGTTGAAAACTTTAGCATAATAAAGACTGAGGTTTGTTTTCTAATTTGGTTAACACATTCAAAGTCAACGTGAATTTTTGTTAGCACATTCTGTTATTTTGTTAACACATTAACAGGAATTGTTTTGCAATTAGAATCAGACACAAAAATTATACTATATCAGAAAAGAACCTGCTTCAACATGTAGTCGACACACGTCTGTATCTTGAAAACCGGGCTTGAAAACAAAAGGTGAAGGGGTGATAGATCCTTCACTTTCAGTATACCAGACACCAGACACAGAATATCTCAAGTCTCGCCCATATCTCATAGGGCCATATCTCATACCAAGAACGGCTCGCTCGTGCCTTGTAGACTGTAGAACAGTAGAACAGGTTTGGATCTAGATATGGGGGGGGGGGGGTTGACGATAGGCGTTGATCCATTTTTCGGATGGGGGGGGGGTAGTGAAAAAGGAGTAAAAAATCAAACTAAATTTTCGGCGTGCTCAGCGCGCCAAGTTGCTTTACAAAAAATTTGCCAGCGAGCGCGCCGAAAAATGAAAATTGTTTATTAATGAGTATTTTGTTGTGCTCAGTCTAATGGTTTTGTAGTGCCTTTCCGGTGCTTTTAAACCAGTCATGCTGTGCAGTCTGGTCAGATGACGTGTCGTTTTTTATGCGCCATCACATTTTCACTTGGTAAGCCGAAAGGGGGAAGGGTAAGACCCCCTATAATCTCCTCGTAGATCCGCCACTGTAAGAGCATAATAAATACAACGTAAATGAACGCAATTCTGTGTGTAACTCATGCATTATAGCAGATAATATTCTTAGTCCAAATCATTCACCAGAATGACGTGCATCGACGTTACACTGCCGCCCACCACCCCTGAACAAAAGGGCATAACTGAACATTTTTTCAAAAATTGAGTTACATAGTGAGAGGGACTCAAGACACCATTTATAAACATGTAGAACAAAATTTTTTATAGTGTCCCTATTGTTTCATAATCACATTTTAAAAGGGTATCACGTGTACACGAGACCATTTTTACAGTCTGTCAAAGCTCAGACTCAATTTCACTAGTGCAACTCAGCCTGAGACCCACATAACAACCATCAGCCTGTATAATTCATTTTCACACATAACGTGCAATAGCATACATAAATTGTTGCTATGCTCTGCAAGCCAGCAACCTGTCCAAAGAAAAGTTGGCATAAAATGTTTCAACCACTATGAAATAGTGGTAGCAGATTCATAATGTAACGTATGGAGTCAAAAAACGTTGCATAATCAAACGAGACTGCAATATGCCCAGTAGGTACACTGGAACATTATGACAAGCACAACGTGTCTAAACCACCATTGACTGTCAAAATACCAAAAATATGAACTTTAATGTTCATACAACGAAAGAATGTTTTAGACAAATTTGTGTATGAAATCATTTCTGAAGTTGAAATATCATAATATGCCTTCGTTTTAGATATTTGAGAATTTGTTGGTGGTGTGTATTTTGCAATGTAGCTAATGGGCATATGTAGTCTCAGTTTCCAGACCTGAGGCAATTTTTAACTGTAAATTACACCTTCCGACTTTTTTTTTTTTTTTTTTTTTTACCTCCGGAGACACCTCTGCTTCAAGATAAAGACTTCTAGATTGCTGAAGCTAGATTGACTGAAATATAAAAGTTTCTTATCAAATCATATGAAATCGGTAAAATACTAAAATGTCTGGAAACCAGACTTGGGGCAATATTTACTTAGATTAGTTCATAGTAAACAAATGTGTACTACTTCTATCTGACAAAGGATCTCTTCTGACTGATGGCATCACCTTGCTAGCACCAAATAATGCACATATGCATTTTGTATTGAAAATATATTCATACGAACAGTGAAAAAAATACCTCTTCACTAGTTTAGAAGAAAAACATCATCTTAAAATTTGAATATATAATGCACAATCATCTAATTGCATATCTCATTTTGGGGTCAAAATGAGTAAAACCATTCTAAAATAATGATTTGAAAGAAAAAAACTATGCAGCTACCATATGATTATCTCACATTAATTGAAAATAATAGGGGCATAAATTGATTAATTTCAGGCCAATAATTTGATTGGTTTATAATGAAAATATTGTTTTTCAGAAATGTCCTGACTCTTTACATCTTCAAGAATTAGGTCCTTAGCTTCTTTTGCCTTTCTTCTGCCTATTTATTTATTTGTTAGTAAAATACAATATTATGTGAGCTTGTAGCTTATAAATTCTGCATGAAAGGAGGGGAAATTCAGCTTCCTGACCCGTCCCCTATTGCAGATCTTATAGTTGGTTCAAAAGATGCACTACTCTGAAAAGGGGCTCTTTTTTGGAGTATCAGTTTGTCAACAGCACAAGGGTAATTTCCAGGGGTTACCACCTGTAAAGTATGCAACTTAAATTATAGCAAATGTGTCTCAACTGGAAAGATTATGAAATATGAATTATGTAAAAGTATAAACACATATAAATAATATATGCTTATTTTGTGAATT
>JZLH01S0412417.1:7002-20541 GCA_001188425.1 Eucidaris tribuloides | reverse complement strand
CAAATTTGAGCCAGAACAATTTCATAGGTGTTCCTTACATCTAACTTCTGGTGTAGAAAAATGATTGATCCGGTACAGTCAGCAATGGTGAGCATGCATTAAGCAAAATTGCCTTGTCAAGTCACAGGATATTTATCATGCCAAAATAACAAGTTAAAAATTTGTAATTTTTGCCTTATTAAACATATTAACTGGGAGGGGGGCAAATTTTACCCCCCCTCGACGAAATTTCGCGACCACGCCGCCGCTGCAAATTCTCTTATCGCGCGCTCGCTGACTTTTTACTTTCAAGTCTTGCGAACTTTTGAGACCATGTTCGGCGACAATCGGACGTTACCGGTTACGACGTCTTGCCAACCATTTATATACAATGCATGTCCAAGCCCAAAAATTGCTCAAAAACGTGATTTCGTGTACAAAAATCAATTTAATTGTTTGTTTTTCAGCCAAGAAATCATTAAAAATGTATGATTATTTTTAACTATTTACTGGTTGAAAATGAATTATTTTATGCGCTGCTTATGAACTCACGAAAAGTGTCACCT
This sequence comes from Eucidaris tribuloides, assembly GCA_001188425.1. NCBI lineage: Eukaryota > Metazoa > Echinodermata > Echinoidea > Cidaroida > Cidaridae > Eucidaris > Eucidaris tribuloides. The sequence continues at coordinate 19,996 of JZLH01S0412417.1, read as the reverse complement.
GAGCAAATATTCACCGAAAAAACAATAGAAAACAAGTCGAAAAACAAAGAATACATATTTAATTCACAAAACATAAAAATACATAAAGACATTTATTCACAATTCGGCAAATTTTTTTGTACGAAATTATGAAAAGATGTTCAGAACATGAAGGTTTTCACCAAAATAGTATAATCTACTAGCTATAGTCAAATGAAGTTATATGGCGAAAGCATTAATTTCATGCACTCATTTGCTAATTCCAATTACTTAAAAAATAGAAAAAATTATTTTTTAAAAATATTTATTTACAGTGTGTAGCTTTACGATCTCGTTCTATGCGATGCAAATTTTCGCCGATCGCCGCGATCGGCGGCCGAGATCTGAGGGGGGGGGGGGGGGTCAAATTGACCCCCACAGTAAAACCGGTCTGAAATAGCCAGTTAAAATAGGATTAATAAAGTGTGCCTCTACTACAAAAATGACAATGTAGTTACACCTTCTTATGTTCTCTAAAACATGTGGGAGATAATTTGCTGAGAAAATATCTGATTTCATTTTTTCAATAAACTTAATGCCATTTTAATTTTCAAAAATTTACGAAGGACACGAACATTTTAAATCTGAGCACACTGAACCGCAAAATATGTGGAAAGTGTCTGAAGGTGTAAGGGTCAAAACGATGGAGATGATTAACATAATATGCTAATCCACTCTCAACCAGAAATTAGCGAATTTGTCAAATTCCTGTATCACATATCCCCAAAATGACCCTTACGGTAATTTTAAACTCTCATTTTTAACCTTTAATATGTGTTCACTCCATGGCTACGAACCTGACGACTAATCACATTTTCACACAGGACCGTTGTTCAATTGAAGGCACACAACACTCCTGCACCAAGAGTTATATTTGCTCAAACATTTCATTAACAATAGTTATATGGTTATTTTAAAAATGAGGAACACTTTCTTTGCTGTGTATAGTGTTGTATATATGCTAGATATGTAGGCAATACAACTATGGCTAAATTTCCACTGTAGCTGCGTAAGTAGACCTGAGGAAAGAACTTATGCAGCCTTGTACCCCATTTGTGACTGAACTTTTGGGCAGGAACATGAAAAATCAATGGGGTCACAACATATCATCTAAAAAAAGATTAATAGCGGTTACTCTTTTAATTTAGTAGAAATTCAAAAAAACATTCAGGTTTCAAATGTATTTCTTCATCTTGAATTATTGAAGAGAAAAAAAATTTTTTTTTGTTAATCCTTAGTAAACTTTGTCTCGCTCACGTTGTGCTTACACTCTTAATGTGCGCGAAGGGATTTAACCTCTATGGAGTTTGTGTATTATCTGCGCGCGTGCCAGAACTGGCGACTTTGACACGTTACGGACAGGTTAAAGGGGTAAATTCAGATTGGGAGGGCGTCAAGATAGCCTCAAGATCTCAAGGCTGTAGGAAAGGTCTTGGAATTTGCTGTACTTGAGGCAAAAACAAGCAAGCATTATACAAGTTCTATAAAATTAAAAGTATCCCATGATAATAAGTTTACCCACTGGAAAGCTACACAAAAACTCTTGGGCCTGCCAAAGTGATTTCTGATAATCTATTAGGAACTGATTTCAAAAAGAGAAAATTAGTTGATTGTTAAAATTTTCACAGCCAGAACCATATGATGGTTGTACTTGATTCTAAAATCACTTGACAATGAAATCTGAGAAAATGCTTCCAATTTGGGCAGTTCACATTCAATTATCGGCACATACATGTTATACTGTAAAACATGTATATACAACAACAAGAATGACTGCAATCACTGTGCCCTAGCCACCTATAGAAAGGGAGATGAAAACTGCCTCCGAGGCTGAACATCTCTCTTTCTAACTTTTTTAATAATTTTCTAAAACAGTCGGGATCGGATGTACAAAAAACATCTTTGCATATCCTTCTATTGCCAAAAATCTGTATCAGTGCCATTGCCACCATAATTGCATCCTGATCTAGAGTAACCATATATTGTTTAAATCAATCTATAAAATACTGCTGAAATCCAGAAGCGTGGCCTGACTGAGTTTAGAACTTGGTTTGGTGTGGTTTTATTACTTAGGTCCATGTCTGACAACAGGTACTGGAGTGTAATTGTCTTTTATGAGGGCAGCTATTATTCACAATTTGGCATTGTTCTGCTAAAATAACGATTTATATTTGTTTATCCAAAAACCCTAATCACGTGTTCTTGTCAAAAGAGTATAAACTCAAGCGAAGGTATACCTTTACCATGCTATTTGATGCAACAGAAGGTTACTCTAGTTTTACTTGATCTTACTAACAATACAAGAGAAGGCAGTTTCTGGGGTAGAATGGATATGGAAATATAATATGTAGACTATTACAAGTACTATGACTGCGTTTGTACATGACAGACAAATATGTCAGTTGCTTGAAGTGTAATAGGATATTTGTCGTCAGGAACGTGGATCTGATTGATGGAAAGTGACCTTTGAGAGCTTTACCAAATATTTTCTTTGGTGGGCAAGAACTTTGATGACGCGACAAAGCCACTTAAACAGGAGCAGAATTATTGATGTACAAACTCCAGAGACAATGTTCCCTATGTTGTACATATCTTCATATCTGAGCAAAAAACTATGAGGACTGTCAATACTTACACACTTTCACTGAACATACATGGAACTTATACCAACACGGTCTTCAATGTTAAAAACAAAAGAAATTATTCCAGGTTAAGGATGGCTAAGACCTCGTTTAGTATTTTGATTAGAATAGATATAGATTAAAACACGATCAGTTCTGGTGCGACAGCTTGAAGACGCTGAAAAACCTCCGAATTTATTCATCCTTGCAGGATAATCTGCACCAACTTGTCCAATTTTTACATTTCACTAATATGACTCAGATTGGGCATTGATTACTATCATTTGCTGTTGTAAAACACTATTTTCCTAACAATGAATATATAAAGTTCATTAGATCTTGGTATCAATGATGTTGATGACCTCAGCATTGAACATGTTGGGTGCTCTCACTGGAGCCTCTGTCACCATTGCGGCAATGATGAAGTCGCGCGTACTGGAATGCCTTCGATCCATCCTCTTGGATCCAGCCTCAACACTGGATTAAAAACAAATAATGATATATAAATCATTATATACATTAGATATTATAACTGCAAGAAAAGAATAAATAAATAAAGTAAATAAATAATAAATAAAATAAATAAATAAATAAATAATAACAAGTACAAAAATAAAAGATTATAAATAAATGGATAATAATGAAAATCATGAAATAAATAAATTAATAAAATAAATGACATAAAAATAAACAAGATGAAATGAAAACAAACTATAAAAATACAAGAATAGATAGAATTATTAGATAATAAATGCGAAATAAAAGTAAGTAACAATGAAAATTCAGTGCATGTGAGTGCATGGGTATTCCTTGCCTGCCCCCACAGGCAAAACCAAAATTGTGGTACTAATAACATATGACCTTTAACAAATTGAACCACAAAATTGCATATCAGTCATAATTGTCCCTGAGACACCAGTGATACAAAATAATTCCACTCACACGGTATCATGAACATCCATCATTTCTACCTTGAGATATTGTGATAAAATTACCCTGCAACATTGACAACATAATTACCCATTGTACCTGTGATCTTTGACTCCTGATCCAACCAAGTTTCATGAAATCTACAACCATAATATTTGTCTGTACTTCTTCAAATTTCTAATCAAATTTGAAATGTATGATTGATTGTGGAAAATCTACAATGCCAGCAGTGGATCTATTTGCAACATCCCACAGACCAGGAAAAGATAACATTGCCCTTGGCGCTATTGATGAAGACGATGTCTGATGAAATCTGGGGCGGTCCAGTGGTTACCTAGAATTGAAAAATGCGAAGATAAACAATTAGCGTTTCTTCAGTTCTATGGTAGGATTTTTGCCTCGCGGAGAAAAAATTCAAATCGAGTCTAAAGGCACTATATTCAATAAAACTGATTTCTAGCCTCCATATATTTTTGCTGAAGGTTCCAGATGGCATGTTCTTCTGATGTCTTTATTTTCACGATGTCAATTTTATAGGCTAGCAAGAATCCCCTGCCTTTAAAGATGAGTAGAATAAACAGCTGCATTGCTCGACAAAATAACACCACACAATATCTAAGGTGTTAACCTGCTTCTCAGAGGTGCAAGTAGTGTTGCACATGCTGTCACCATCAATATTTCATATTAATGTATCTGTTCACCTAAATCATAAAACCCAGTCTTTTTCACATATTCCTTCTCAGAAAATGCAATTTAAAATCTTGAAAATGATTAATACATGGAATGGACAATATTAAAGTATTTTCTTTTTGGAATAAATGACTGATATAATACAAATGCAAGAACAAATCCATTTGATGCAAAGTTCTAGGGACAAATTTGAGCAGAACAATTTCATAGGGGTGTTCTTACACTAACTTCTGTGTGAAAATATGATTGATCTGTCAGGTCATGCATGAGTGAGCATGCATTAAACGCAAAATTGCCACTTGCCAAAAGTCACAGGAGTCATTTATCATGCCAAAATAACAGTAAAAATTGTAATTTTTGCTTTATTAATGAAGTGTGCTCACTAAAAAATGACATGGTTACCACCTCTTATGTTCTTAAAACATGTGCAGATACATTTTGCTGAGAAAATATCCGATTTCATTTTTTCAATAAACTTAATGCATTTTATATTTTCAAAATTTACGAAGGACGAACATTTTAAATTGAGCACACTGAACCGCAAAATATGTGGAAAGTGTCTGGGAAGGTGTAAGGGGGTCAAACGATGGATGATTAACATAAACAGTGCTAAATCATTCACCAGAAATAGAATTTGTCAAATTCCTGTACAGTGCACTCTCGTTATAAAGAAGTCCTTGGAACCCGTGAAATTGTTTCTTTATAATGAAATGTCTTTATATCAGGGTTGCAGAAACAATAGAATATAAAGGAAATCCAAGATATGGGACCAAAGATATTACTTCTTTATAATGAAATTTTGTTATATCAGTGTTCTTTATAACGAGAGTGCACTGTATCACATGTCCCCCAAAATGACCCTTGTGAATTTTAAACTCACATTTTTACCTTTAATATGTGTTCACTCATGCACGACCTGACGGACTAATCACATTTTCACACAGAAGTTAGTCAATGAAGGCACAAACACTCCTGCCAAATTATTTTGCTCAAAACTATTTCATTAAAAAGTTATGGTATTTTAAAAAAGAGGGAACTTTCTTTTTGTGTAGTGTTTATATATGCTGGTACGTAGGCAAATACAACTCGGCTGAAAATTTGCCATGTGGCTGGTAAGGTACTTAGACCTGGGAAGAATTATGCAGCTATACCCCATTTTGTGCTGAACTTTTGGGCAGGAACATAAAATCATGGGTCACACAGACATATATTTAAAAAAAGATTAATGTGGTTGACTCTTTATTTGTAGAAATAAAAAAAATTCAGGTTTCAAATTATTTCCTCATTTGAATTTTTGAGAAAAAAAAAACATTTGTTAATCTATAAACCTTTGTTTCCTCACTGTGCTTAACTCTTAATGTGCCAAAGGATTTAAACCTCTATGGAGTTTATGTGTATTATCTGGGGCAGAACTGCGACTTTGGCACGTTAAGAGTTAAAAGTGTAAATTCAGGATTGGGAGGGGTCAAATCGGCCTCAAGATCCAAGGTGGAAGGAAAGGTCTTGAATTTGCTTACTTGAGGCAAAAACACAAGCATTATACAAGTTTTTAAAATTAAAGTATGACCATGATAAAAGTTTAACCCACTGAAAGCTACACAAAAACTTTGCCTGCCAAAGTGATTTCTGATAATATCACGAACTGTTTCAAAAAGAGAAAATAGTTGATTGTAAAATTTTCACAGCAGAAACCTTGAATGGTGTACTTGATTCTAAAATCACTTGAACATGAATTGAGAAATGCTTCCAATTTGGCAGTTCCCTTCAATATGGCACATACATGTATACTGTATATACACACAAAAGAATGATGCAATCACTTTGCCCCAGCCACCTATAGAAATTGGAGATGAAACTCCCGAGGCTGAACATCCTCTCATTTCTAATTTTTAAAAGCAATAAAACGTGGATACGATGCTGCAAAAAACATCTTGCATATCACTTCTATTGCCAATATCTGTTCAGTGCCATGCCACCATAATTACCCATTTGCATCCTGATCGAGAGTACTTTTGTTTAAACATCTATAAAAGTACTGTGAAATCCAGAAGCAATGGCCTACTGAGTTTAGAACTGGTTGGTGTGGTTTTGTTACTTAGTCCATGTCTTTACAACAGGTACTGAGTGTAATTGTCTCTATGCAGGGCAGCTATTATTTGATTCACGATTTGGTATTGTTCTGTAAAATCAACTTTATATTTGTTTATCAAAACCTATCACGGTTCTTTCAAACCAGAGTATACAACTCAAGCGAAGTATACATTTACAATGCTATTTGGTGCAACAGGAAGGTACCTCTAGTTTTACTTGCTTTCTTCATAATAATACAAAGATAGGCAGTTTCTGGGGTAGAATGGATATGAATATAATATGTAGACTATTACAAAGTACTACTGACTGCTTTGTACATACAGCAAAATAATTGTCAGTGCCTTGAAGTGTAAATAACGGATATTTGTCTTCAGGAACGTGATCTGTATTGATGGAAAGTGACCTTTTCGGCAGCTTTACCAAATATTTCCTTTGGTGGGCAAGAAACTGTGATGGACGGACAAAGCCACTGAACAGGAGCAGAATTTTGATGTACAAACTTCAGGACAATTTCTTATGTGTACCATATCTTCATATCTGAGCAAGAATACTATGAGGACTTTCAATACTTACACACTTTCACTGAAACATACATGGCAACTTTACAAAACACGAGTCTTCAAATGTTAAAACAAAGAAATTATTCCCAGTTAAGGATGGCTAAGAGCCTAGTACTTCTGTAGAATAATATAGATAAAACAAGATCAGTTCATGGTGCCGACAGCTTGAAGACCTGAAAACCTCCGATTTATTCATCCTTGCAGGATAATCTTTGCACCAACTTGTCCATTCTTGCAGTTCACTAATCATCATCCATTGGCGTTGTTTACTATCATTTCTGTTGTAAAACACATTTTCATCGATGGATACTATAAATTCGTTGAGATCTTGGTATCAATGATGTGATGACCTCAGCATGAACACTGCTGTGTGCTCCTCACTGGAGGCCTTGTCACCTTGCGCAATGATGAGTCGCCGTACTGGATGCCTGATCCCATCCTCTCTGGATCCAGCTCACCTGATTAAAAACAAATAAATTGATATATAGATAAATATATAAATAGATATATAACTGAAAGAAAAATAAATATATAAATAAATAAATAAATAAATAAATAAATAAATAAATAAATAAATAAATAAATAAATAATCAACAAAGTACAAAAAATAAATAAATAGATTTATAAATAAATGATAAATCAATTCAAATTAAATGAAAATACATGAATAAATAAATTAATAAAATAAATGAACATATAAATAAACGAATGAATGAAAAAATATAAATACAAAAAATAAATAGATTATTAGATAAATAAATGCAATAATAAGAATAACAATTGAAAATTCAGTGCTGTGCAGTTGATGGGTATTCCTCTGCCTGCCCCACAGCCAAAACAATATTGTGGTACTTGATAAATGTGACCTTCAACATTGACCACAAAATGCTATCAGTCTAATTGTCCTGGACAGTGATACACACTTCAGCCAGGTATCATGAAAATCCATCATTTCTTCCTTGAGATATTGTGATCAAATTACCCTGCCGAATATTGACAACATATTACACAATGTGACCTACTGACCTGTGATCTTTGACCTCCTGATCCAAAAATTGTATGAGTCCACCTGTTAATGGAAATACATACTACAACCAAGTTTCATGAAAATCTACAAACCCAAATATTTTGTCTGTCTGCTCAAATTTCTAATCAAATTTGAAAATGTAAATTACTTGTGGAAATATAAATGCAGTACTATGAAATGAAGTTAAAGTGAGTAGAATAACAGCTGCATTGTCACAAAAGAAACCACACAATATCCAATAAGGTGCTACTGCCTCTCAGAGGTGCAAGTACTGTTGCAATGACTTGTCCACCATCAATATCATATTAAATGTATTCTGTTCACCTAAATCTAAAACCCAGTCTTTTTCACTATTCCATTCTCAGAAAATGAATTTATAACATTTTGAATAATTATACCCATAGATGTACAATATATAAAGTACTTTTTTTTGTATAAATGATTGTATGCATACAAATGGAAGAACAAAATCCATTCTGATGCAAGTTCTCAGGGAATTCTGGGCACAGAAAACCTTGCAACCACGTACCTGATTCAATCTTGGTAAGAATTGACCTTGCACACTTGAGGAAAGCCTCTTCTACATTTTCACCTGTGAGGGCGCTAGTCTCCAGGAACATCATCTCTGTTAAAATTTATGACAAAGTCATAGAGAAATGTTACTCCTAATATCATGCACATGATAAGGTTGCACCTGCACGAGCGAATGAATGTCTGATTAATAATAAACAAGTTTACACTCACAACAACCATTATTTTAATTATTTGTGTACATACATTATTTCATTATTTTGATAAATTTGAGTGGAATTTATTTTGAATATTTATTTCTCCTGATGCAGCAACATAATAATGCAACCACTTGCTACAACTGGGTGAATATTATATAAATAGTGTATGATGTGGAGTGCACTATACTAGATTATGTGCACGACAAATGCATAATTAGCCCGAGTTCAGTTTTATTTCAACTCGGCCTTCGGCCTCGTTGAAATAGAGCTGCACGAGGGATAATTATGCATTTGGAGTTCATATAGTCATATAGGATAGTGCACGACATAACATACACCATTTATTATAGTAAATTTATAACATTAATAATTAGTGTATAATGAAAACTACACAGAAAACTGAACCCTGCATCATGGAGCAGTGCAGAGCGCGCGAGTGCAGTCAATGACCCCGGAATGCGCTAGCGTATCGCGTATTACGCGCTAAGTGCAGTGCGCGCGGGAATATACGCTCTGAATTTTGCGCGCACATCACGCAAATGTCAACAGCTGAAAATTTACTCCATTTCTTATTAATTTCCTGAAATTACATCAGTTTCCCATCCTAAATTAACGATAGATCTATATAATACAACCATTGGTCGTCAACACAATCTCTAAAGTTGGTACCTACTCTTCATCAGAAAAACTACCCCATGGCTTGAAAAGTGATATCAAAGGTAACAAGAGCCCCAGGGGGCACGACGCTCACCTGAGGTCTCGCAAATTCTCTATGGTACCCATAGAAAAAATGCCCTAGTATCTTAACATTTGACCTTTGACCTACTTACATGTATGTGACCTTGACCCCAATTTAATATTGAGGTCACTATACATGTAGCATCTACCATCCAAGTTAGTCTCAAATGGGCCACTACCAACCAAAGAAGAAACTTGCAGGTACATTCTATCATTTGACTTCATTTGACCTACGTATGTGACCTTTGACCCCCAAATACCATTGAGGTCCCTGATATGCATCTACCACCCCAGTTTGGTTACAAATGGGCTTGTGGTTAGGAAGTTACCTAGTTTGGGCCCTTATGGGCCCTGCCCCCTGGGCCCCCAGGGGGGCCTGGTGTACCATTCCAGGAACCCTCTTTCCCCTCCCCCTGAGGATCATTCCCACCAAGTTTGGTCTAAATCCATTGATGTGAATGTGAGTTATTCCTATACGGCCATACCCCCAAACTTTTGCCCCCCTTGGGGGCCAAACGGGGCCACCCTGGGCATTGTCATGAGGAACATTGATTCAGCACATATAGAGGTATCTACACACAGAGTGGCTTAACTAAACTATTTCTGGATCTAGAGAAGAAGATGTTTGAAAACTACCTACTTTGGGCCCTTTAGGGCCCTGCCCCTGGGCCCCTAGGGGGGCCAGGTGTACCATTTGAGGACCCTTGAATCCCCACCCCCTAAGGATCATTCCTGCCAAGTTTGGGCTAAATCTAATCATGCATTTTGAAGAAGAAGCTGAAAATGTGTAAAAGTTTACGCACGACGCACGACGAACGACGGACGAAAAGCGATCGCAATAGCTCACTTGAGCCTTTGGCTCAGGTGAGCTAAAAATGTGAAAAGAATGCCTCATCTCCAATCTGCTACTGCGTTTTCGTTCCCAAAGCAAAAATAGTTATAGTGCACGGTCGTGCACTATAATTTAAATAGTGAATGACACGTGATACCAATGTAGCCAATCACGTAATGTGTTATAAATACACTATTTACTATAAAATAATATGGCAATACTGGTGTTCTACTGCTAGCATGACACTTATCTACTAGTACTCAGCAGGTTGTAGTAGATTTAATCTCCTCCCCAAAACGTGACCAAATGTGCCACTGAGATCAATATCATTATTCAAATGTATGACTTATGGGAAATTGTAAAAAAAAAAATTTAAAACTATAAAATGTATACTCCAGGCCACTATACACCACATAACGTGACGGTTCACGATGAGACAGTCCTGTTGCTGACAGTCTGTCCTGGGAGACCGAACATGTTCAGTCTTTGCTAAAAACCATCTTGTTGCTTCACAAGTCGCTATACATCGCAAGACAAACGATCTTCCTTCGGTGTATAGCGGCCTTTAGGTGTACAGACCTGTTCTGTTTCGAGAATGTGACCTACGCCATAGCTGGGGGGCTTCTAGAGCACAACAAAAGATGACGCAATAACCCATGTTTACAGTTATTCCTGGACTATAGAAATACATCTTTTGTTATACTCTTGGAAGCTCCCCAGCTATGGAGGACGAAGTGATTTCTCGTTCTAAAAATGGGACAGGTCTAATCTTCCCCCTCACATACAGGAAGTCAGTACCTCATGCTGTTTGCTATCAATTTTAGATTCAGAAAGAGCGAGGACTGTTTGAATACCTACCGTTTTCTTGGGCGAACCTGCTGGCTTCCAGGAATGTGACTTCTCTATCTGCATCCAGATCTTTCTTATTGCCACATAGGATGATGACGATGTTAGGACTAGCCAACGTTCTGGCGTCTGTCAACCACTTTGTGAGGGCGTTGTACGTTTCACGGCTGGATACATTAGGGAAAAAAATTACAGGTTTTATTTCTACTTTTACTTTTACCTCGCTTGTGCCTTTTACAAGTACATGTATTATACATTCAGTCTGACTACTCAATTTTAAAGAGACACAGCAAGTATATTCAAACACTATGATCATGTTGATCAGAATATGTTATCTGTTACCATGTCCTACTTGAGTGTTCCACTTATACAGGTCGGCCCAGAAAGAACGCTATACTTCCGATCGTTAATTTCTTCATTATCATCCACAAAATGTTATTAGTGATTATTTCATGGGTAGGAACATTCTTCTTCCAACAAAATGATATCATGATCATTGATTTTGATTAAGATGTTTGGATCTTAGGGCTATTTTTCTGAGGCAATGTAATTGCCTAAATTTGCTAACTTTTAAACTCCAGCGATCATCAGAACACCAAAATATTCTCACGTTACGGCGTGCAATAGAATAAGCTCCGTCAAGACAAAGCACAGGAATGCCCTCACTTTGATAAGACAATGTGAGCTACATCTCCCATTGTCATTATGGTTTGTCTGCTATGGCACGCGGAGACGTGATACTACCACGGTGTTCCAATGACCGCCGCAGACATTGAAAAATTGGAAAATTTGGGAAACGACATTGCCTTGGAAAAATGGCCGCAGGATTCAAACAAATTACATAAAATCAATAATCATGGTATAATATTGTTGGAAAAAGAATGTTCTAACCACTGAAATATTGCAGATGATGTTGAAGAAATTAGCGATCACATGTGTAGCATTCTTTTTGGCCAACCTGTATACAGGGAAACCCCGTTATAACGAGCTCGGATAAAGCGAGGTACCGCTTTTAACGAGGTGATTGTATCGGTCCCGTTTTCATTTACGTGTTGTTCCGCTCGTATTATTTACACTTTTTCATCCGACATACTCATTTCCTTATGCTGATCTGCTAATGTTGCATAGTTGAAAAGCTTTGTGCGTTACCATTATTACTTGTTTTAACTGTATTTTCAGTGGAACGTCATATGTTTATTTAATCATTTAGAAATAATGACACGGTTTTCTTTAATAATAAATTGATATTTCCAGCATTCTTGGTATAACGTGACTATAAAACTTGCGTGGCCCATATAGAACATATATTCTTATTGAAACATGGCTTTAGCAGGGGGGTTCCTAGTCCCCCCTTCCCCCGCCCGGCACACCCCAGCAAAAAAAAAATACTTTATTAATATATATATGAGTATAAACAGTTTGTTTTGTTTATCAGTAAAAGAAACAAATTCGACAACCTTGTGATGTTCACTAACCAACAGAGCACCAGCCTTGTTCTCTGTAGTAACTCCTTCTCAAGATGCCTAATGTCACAAGAATAAGTGATTCAAATTAATAACAACATATCGTCCGCAACCATCCGTGTTATGATGATGATTGATGATAATAATTATTATTACTACTGCTACTTACTACATACTACTAAAACAACTACAATTTAATATAATCATCATATGATGAATCATTTTTTAATAAATTCAAATTCAATCAATTCACATCAATCAATCAAACTCAATCAATCAATCAATCAATTCATCCATCAGTCAATTGTCAAAATTTATGCCAACCATCAAGTCATTCAATCAATGAATCAACCAACCAACCCAAACAACGACAACCAAAACCAACCAACAATCGAACAACCAACAACAACCAACAAACCAACCAACCAACAAACCAGAGATTCAAC
>JZLH01S0412406.1:40807-62610 GCA_001188425.1 Eucidaris tribuloides | reverse complement strand
GAAACGGTTTTGAGCAAAATAATTTGGCAGGAGTATTTCTGTACGCATTGACAAACTTTTGTGTGAAAATGTGATTGATCCATCGAGTCATGCATGAGGGAGCATGTGTTAAAGGCACAAATGTAACTTGTCAAAATTCACAAGTGTCATTTGGGGGCATTTGTGATTTTGACAAATTCTGTTTCTGGTGAATAATTAAGCGCTATTTGTGTTTATCATCTATCGTTTGACCCCCTTACACCTCCTCTGACACTTTCCACATATTTAACGGTTCAGTGAGCTCAATTTAATAAGTCTCATCCTTCCAAAACTGTTAAAATCCATTGGGTTTATTGAAAAATTGAAATCCGATATTTGTCAGCAAAATGTATTTTCACATGTTGTGTGAACATAAGAGATTGTAACCATTTCATGGTAGAGCGAGCATACTTTATAGATAAAGCAAGAAATACTATTATTTACTATTATTTTGGCATAATAAATGACTTAGTGACTTTTGAAAAGTGACAATTTTGCATTGTATGCATGCTCACTTATACACAACTTGACCATGTTGACGTATCAATCACATATTTACACATAGTTTAGTCAATGGGTGTGTAGGAACATTTTGCTCAAACTTGTTTCGTTAAAAAGTTATGGTATTTTGAAAAAGAGGAAGTTACTTTTTGGTTGTGTTTAGTAAACCGGGTTGTATAAGATTTTATACAGCGTTTTTACTGTGTGAAGAAGACAAGTCACGTGCCCAGGTCACGTGCAACATTATGTCCAGTGAAATTCAATCGACTCTGCTGTATTACTTTCCTACCGGTGTTTTTCCTTTTCATCTAATTCCATATCTTCTCTTCTTCCAAATCTTCTTTTCTTCATAAATCGTCGTCTCCATTATTCTTGTTTCTTCTTCCTCATATTTTTTTTTACCTACCTTCCTTTCATCCAGTTGAACCTTTCTTTTCGTCCCTGTTCTTGCTCTTTAATATAATTTTCACTTTTGTTCATATCCTCATCCTCACACACACACACACACACAAACGTCACACACACACACACCACACACAACCACACAACACACCCACACACACAGGTGGCCGACACACTACGCACGCACAGGCATACACACACACACAGCACACACCCATACACACACACACACACACACACACACAAACACAAACACACAACAAACACACACACACAATCACACAGTACACACCTAAACACACACACTACACACATACACACACACAGTGCATCACACACACACACATACCACACACACACAAGCAACCACACACACACGACACACACACACACACACACATAAGCACCACGTCGCAGGCACGCATTTTATGTATACATACACACATACATACATGCATACATAAGTAACACATGTGTTGCTGCTTTACGGAATAAATGCATACACTTTTTCCAGAAAAATGCAATTACATGTACGTTCATACTGTCTGATGCCGACGATGGACTTCACGGAAAGTATTATCCGAACATAATTTTGAGTCAATTTGCTGTATAGAAATGCTTGTTCTTCGAATAATTGAGTAATAAAATTCATCCCAATTGAAGCAAAAATGAGATGAGAAGAATGAAAGATATCCACGGCGTGAGGTCAGAGAAATGATTGAATACCTACAATCGTCGGCGCGGGCCTTCTGACTGCCATGATCCAATTGTCTCCTTGTTAAGTGCGATTGTTGCCTCAATTTATCTCGGTTCTTTGAAAACCAGCGGCTAGCAATGGCTCCCCCGTATTATCCCATCAACATTCCGCTTTAATGCCCACGAATCATTGACAAATTAACCTATCAACCTGTTAAATACGTGTAAATGATCTGTCCCCTTTTCTGAAAACGGTGGCATTATTATGATTGGAGCCGGGCATCCGCGCAATGCGTGCAAAATGAAAGCGCGTCCGTGGGCATTTGCTCAAATTTGTGTCTAGAAAAGAAAAATAGATAAATAAACGCATGTACGTCGTATGAGTTACGTGATTATGTTATTGAGGTGATAAATTGATGGGGGTTTCCAACTTTGTCTATTTTAATTGGACATTAATTGATATCATCATGTTGTTAGCTCTTATACATACAACTCCTTTTCTGTGAGTCAAATTCTACGAGTGTAAGTCATGGACGATTTTCCTTGACATAATGATAATATTTTACAGTGTAGTAGTCTGTACTATATCCACATCAGAGGTACGAGACAGGTAAATTCATTGATGTAGGCCTACATGAATTAATCTTGTAATGAGATTTGCAATAAATCATTTGGTTGTTAGAGATTAAACCTAAACTATGCATACAATCCAAGTATAAAGGGCATGTACATTAACGCTATAAAACCGAAGATATTTTGCTCTTCTAGGCCAATGGAGGGACACATAAGTGCCCCTTCTGTATTTCTTTTCTAATGGACCAAACACTCAGACAGAGTGAGCCCTTTCCTCTAGAAATACAGACCAATAGAATTTCTCAGAGTCACCATAGGAGGTCGCTATTTACAGTAATAAAATGAAATGTTTTGAAAAACAATAAACTTGCACTAATATGAGTTGATGACCACACCCAGCGAAGAAGAAAGCGCCTCCTGTATCTTCATAAGACAGTGGTAACGAGGATACGCCCCATATTTTAGACAGGACCTGTTCAAGTTGTATTATCTTATTCGTTCTCAATTCTAAAGACTTTTCTTTACATTGAATAATGAATAATGATGTGGATCAAAGTCCGTCAGCTTTAATTAGTAGCCGTATCCTCCTTACCACTGTCTTATGAAGATAAAAGGCGCTTTCATTCTTCGTTGGCCATGGCCTTCTTTCTGAGACCGCTTCAGAGTAACATATCGGCATTTTTATTTATTTATTTATTTATTTATTTATTTATTTATTTTTATTTTTTTCATTTTATTTATTTATTTATTTATTTATTTATCTATTTATTTTTTTTCATTTTATTTATTTATTTATTATTATTATTATTTTTTTTTTTGGGGGGGGGGAGTCTTTCAAAACCCATCAAAATCATTTCACGGGAAATATGAAACGGGGTAAGATGCCTGGGTGAATTAGACACCCCACCCCTGTAGGGAGGCGAACAGTTTTAAAGTTTGTCTTCAAGCTCCTCTGTCATGGGTGCGCCTGCATTGGATAGTCTCTCCGCTTTAGAGAACAAAGGAAAAAGAATATTTCCTGACTTTCATTTCAAATCACTTGTTAATTCCCTATAATAACTTCACTGGGATATCTATACAGAAAAACCTTTTCAACTCGAAATGCATTAGCGTATGTTGCAATATACTTATGGCAAGGGAGTGTACATGTAAATATAACGATATTATGTTGGAAAATGATTGCTGAGTGGATCAAAATAGAATTGTATTCCCAAAAATACAGTCCATGTCTTTATTGTGGTGTTTGATGGATTTTGAGGGTCATAACATGTGAAAAATCACATATGGGCCGGCAGAAGGGCCTTAACACTAACTTATCTCTAACTTGACAACCATTGGCTTTTTTCACATGAAATCAAAATAATGTAATATTTTTAGCTCCACCTTCTGTCAGTCTGTTAAGTGCAAATATCAAATAAGGCAATATTTCTCAAATTAGAGAAACTGTACCGTTAAGGCTCTTCTGCCGAAATCACGATAAGGCCCTTCTGCAGGGCACACGATAGTTTGTACACTTAACTACCATGTGAGATCGTGTTGAATATGTGCGTATGAAAATTGATTTGTGTTAATATTTATTTTTGTTTGGGGGAGATTTTTCATTTTTAAATATAAAGGGAATAACAGACTTTCTGATGAAATACATTTTTAATGTGTGAAACATTGTGTTTCACTTATTTACAATATTCAAACCAATTGTATTAATTACATAATTACACTCGATACAAGATATTTTTTTTCAAAAAGGAAAACAGGCTCTTCATTTCGTGGTCACCATGGCAACAGCAATTGACAAGTACAATTAAATTCACATCAAAATGTGTTGAGAAAAGTTACCAAATTTGGTGAAAATAAAAAAAAACTGAAAGTTGCGTAAAAAAAATGTTCCCAGCCCTTGGGCTTTATACCTTTCTCAGAAAAGATATAAAAGAGCACTGAGTCCAAGTGTAAAACTTTGAACAATTTTCGTCTTGTTTCTCGAGCTCGCGACCATATTTCATCAAAACTAGTAATCGAAGAGTTTAGTTTAAAATGACAAACACACATGTACACACACGCGGACACACATACACACACATGGACATACACATACGCACATTTACACACATAATTTATATACACACACAAACACACGCACACAAACTCAAATAAATAGAAACAAAACAGAAATCAAGTATTTATAGCAGTGTTTAAATAATGTTTCAGTGAAATATGTTACAGTACTATCAGTAACATACATGTACAAACTGTTGGATGTTAATGTGTTTTCGTTTTATTATTTTCTTTCTTCCTTTCTTTGTGTTATAAATTTCCATAGTGCTTCAGCTTTTCCTTGATTTAACAACATTGTGGATATTGTTAACATAGCCTATTAAGTTTACTTGAAGTGATCTCTTTTATTTCAAGTGTTAGTTTTAACGTCATTTTGCGAACAACAGTTATTCACAACTGGCAATAAACCCTGTATAAACAAATAATACTAATTAGATAAATTAATCTTCATAACACGTACATGTAAATCTATTATAAAATGCACAATTTTCTATCATATCATATAAAATATGACATTAAATTGTGCAACATTTCATGATATAAAATATGATACCAAATTGTGCAATATGTAACATAAACATATCATAAAGGGTCATTTATATATTTATTGTTTATTGATTTTTAAACGGAGTAGCCTTGTCAGTTGTAAATAACTTGCTGCTATGTTAGGTTGAAATCACATCAGTATGTGGATAATAACTTGCAACGCTTTTAAAGGCAAAATTTATTTAACAATGTTTTATTTTAAAAGGTTCTGAGCTAAATGCTTTTTCATGCTACCAGTCGCTCTGGCAAGGTCTAAAAACGAAGCCCTCAAAAATTGTAGTTTAAAATGATCATTAAGTGCTTTTAACAAGTGAAACTCAATGAGCGAAAATTTTAGTTTCCCCCATAGATTGCTGTGTCATAGACATTTCCTCCACCAGAGTATTAAGTCACATACTAATATTCATCTGTGTGTTTACAGCAAGACTGTCTGAATGTATAAGTTATATGGTGTATATCCATTCAAACACCATCATGTAGGTCAAATGTCACAGTTTAACTATTTTAGATGATGCTTCCACAATAGTGTTTTCGAATAAATGAATAAAATATTACACTGGCAAAAACATAATGAAACAAAAGAAAACACGAAAAAATAAAACAACGAAATCACATTAACATACAACTGTGGATGATTTCTGTAGAACAAGTTAAAACACTGCTATGCATGTTATGAGTGATTTTTATGGTTTTGATTGCAAACGGGTTTAGTTTGATTTTAGGTGCTTGACCCCATTTGTGTGTGTGTGTGTGTGTGTGTGTGTGTGTGTGTGTGTGTGTGTGTGTGTGTGTGTGTGTGTGTGTGTGTGTGTGTGTGTGTGTGTGTGTGTGTGTGTGTGTGTGTGTGTGTGTGAGAGAGAGAGAGAGAGACAGAGAGCGCGCGCGCACGCGTGTGAATTTGCCATAGTTCTTCTGTATGCACACTGGAATGGAGGATGATGGACAAAATCTGAAAGATAGAGTTCTGTTACAATTAAGAGGGTTAAAGAATCTCGCATCAGACTGGTATATAGAAAACTAGTTCTGTTCCCTACCATATGCCCCTTCATCCGAAAAAAAACCCTTCTATGTTGCTACGACCATTAGTCTACCATGGACAAATCGTACCCTATTTCTGTGTGTGAATTTGTTTGTAATGCTGATGAATTGACAGATGGAGGTTTGTTACAATTAAGAGGGTTAAAGAATCTCACATCAGACTAAAGAAAGCTAGTACTGCCCCCTACCATATATGTTCCCCGTCACCCCATCATACCCCGTCTACGTTGCTATACGACCATCAGTCTACCCCCTACCATGGACAAATCGTCCTAAAATGTTGAAATGATACCCTCGCGGACCGCACATTTGCCCCTTTGTCCGCGTGTTTTCTCAGACCATTCTTCTTTATTTCAACATGGCCAGAAAAGGGCCATTATGTTGACTAGCGGAGTATGTCCTTTCGAAAATCCAAAGCAAAGAAGCTTGGCGGGGTTAAATGACACGGAAACGATTATTATCAAAGGCACCGATTTCAATTGCTACCATGGTAATTTATTAAACTTTAATATGCCATCGATCGACAAGGGAGAAGTAGGTTGCGCAAGGAAAATATGGGAAGCGGTTAGCTTGTTTGTTCTATTTATACGTTTAGTCTTCTTTTGTTGAGAAAAGTGGATTTTAAAGGTTTTGAGTCCTCGCACAAGAAAATCGGTAAACTGTTCAATATATGATGATAGCATACATGATACATTGACGGACGTAATACAACTACAAGGAGCGGTTAGAGGCGGCTCAGGGCCGACTGTCTCTTGGGGGGAAAGACGACATTACATTTTACATTTGTAAGCAATTACCACCAGATGTATTCATGGTGGGGCGGGCGGGGGAGGGGTCAGTCTTTCGAAATTAAGATAACAGAATGATGACCCAGGTACCCTTATCCGCGCTCGAACTGAACGACTGTTATGCAGATCCAGAACGGCTCTTGGTGTGGAATCCCAGCGCGCGAAGCGCCTCGGCCTGGTTTGCCGAGTGAACAAGCCTGAAATATCGAGCGAAGCGAGCCGTTTTAATCACAGCAGACATAAATTTATATTCATAACAGGCTCTATTCAGATAACTGTCATACAAATATGTTACATACTGCAAACATTTTGTAGACTATACACGCGAACCGCCACATAAAAATACTCACGTTGGCCTACGTAAAAAAAAATGAATTGAAGTAAAGATTTACACTCATTGCGTGAATGTACTTTCAGATTTGTTATAATTCTCATGAGAGGAAAACGACACGGGCTTTTCGGAATCAATCAAACGTCAATTGATCCAATAAACAGCTTAGATGCTTCCGTAGAAAATAATTACCAGTCTCTTGGACATGATTGTGTTTTGGGCATCCATCATAAAATCAAAATAAGTTTAATTTCCATCCATTGATTTCATATCCAAGAATGATCTTTCGAATTTATGTTTCAATAGAAAAGATGATCTTTCACATTATAAGTAGTACATCTGTTAAGCATGCTTTTCAACATATAAATAATTACTGTCTGTTTTTAAGAATTGTAGATTAGCTGACATCATTGTATAGACTTGTAGTAGATCTCTAATTGGCGTGTTTGTTGGAAATTATTATACCTTTCGAAAGTTCCAGAATATATTTAGAACATTTTAAAACTATAAGAATATCTCAATTTAGCAATTTAAAGTTGTTACTGTAATAAGAAACACAGTTTGAATATTCAGATATGTTCCTCAAGTTTCAAATTATAATCACTTTATTTCATTTCTGTTACTTGAGGTATATTCATTTATTTGCAAGATTAAAACGAAAGTCTTCATCGTTACCGGTACATGTTTATCATGGATTGACAAATAATTGCTTATACCGTTTTGAAATTGTACTCTTTTCTGAACTTGTTTGTGTTTCCATTTATATTGTCCATAACCAGTTTAGTTATATCTTTTCTTCTATTATATAAAGCCAATAATAACAATAATTAATTACTTATTGATTTATGAATTTTGAGGGGTAGGCAAACAGATAGAAATGTAGAGAATGTGGCTCTTTCCACTTTCCTTTACACCGTAAAAATACCAAACACGTTTATAAACACTTTTCTATAACACTTTATAAACACTTTTCTGTAACACTTTATAAACACTTAGACACTTTTATCAGGAAATTATAAACACGTTTAGCTAGAAATGTATCACATGACCTATATGATATCAAAAGTCCGTGATTGTTTCTGGAACACTTCATAAAAACTTGAACACGTTTCATAAACATGTTTAAGTGTTTAGGTGTTGACAATCATAAACGCGTCAACAAACATTTTTGTGAAGCTCTAACACTGTGTTTAGGTGTTCATAAAAATGTTTGTTGACACTTTTATGATTTTCAACACCTAATCACCAGATTACTTAAACGTGTTTATTAATTCATATTAAACGTGTTCAAGTGTTTCCGAAGTGTTCCATAATTAAACACAAACTTTTGATATCATACAGGTGGTACATAGAATTTCTAACTAAACGTGTTTATGATTTCCAGATAAACGTGTTAAAGTGTTTCTAACGTGTTACAGAAGAGTGTTTATAAAAGTGTTAAGTATTTTTACAGTGTAACGGTAATTACCAGAACACGGATCTAATGAATTATGAACCCTTTTATCAAAGTTTGGAGGAAACTATTGGAATGAGTAATGCTGTATGACTTTCATGCTCTTGAAAAAATATAATTTGTCCATGGGGTGACAAAATATTGTATCTAAAAAAAACAAGAAATATTCAGGGGAACCAAAAAACATGGATGTCTTTACAAATGGGAGAGTCATCGTCTTACCTGCATGGGAGACATCTGAGATTTGAAATATCAGATTTGGACAAAAGAAAATCTGACTTCCTATCCACCAAGATCATGTAAACATTTCATTTTCATTAAAAATTGAGATACACGGTTTTGTCACCCAGAGACGATATGTTACAATAATCGTAAAAACATTACAGATAATGCCACTTGCAGGATGTCGAGTTTAATTTCAAGGTAGACAGTTGTAGCACATTTGCCCGGAAGGTTCTGTGTTCAAACCCCATGAGTGGAAGTACGCCACCACTATCCTTGATTTATGTGTCACAGTCATAATGTGCATGGTTTACACCACAAGACGTAAGATCCCCGGGTAAGATCTGGGGACCATTTCATGAAAGTTGTCAGCTCTGACAAGTTGTCGGACTCTGACAGTTACCGTAGTAACAGTCAGTGCGCAGTGCTTCTCAGCCAATCAAAACCAAGGATTATACTGAACTTGTCGGAAAAAAACGGACTTGTCAGATACTTTATCCGACAAGTCCTTTCATGAAATGCCCCCAGAATTTGATGAATGCAAATTCATGAATAAGTAACATAAATTAAAATGATACCATTGAATTCGTCATAAATCTCTCTGTTTTGCTTAATGCCTCTCACATGTTTTCGCTCTACTGCGAAGACAGGGTACATGTATGTGTCCGATTTTCAAAATCACACTTCGTGATTTAATCTTCCCTTTTGACAGTTGCAAACTTGGAAACCAACATAGAAATAGTATTTTTCAGAAGCATCACATCAGAGCAAGTGAAAGGCGTCGTATAACAATATTTCAGTTAAACAGGTGAGCTACATGATTTCCCTTGCTACTGTTGTCTCTGATAAGGTCAAAAAATTAAGCTCTCAAAAAAATGCAGGTCAAAACAATCATTACGTGGTTTTAAAAAGTGAAAATCATTGAGCGACCACTCCAGTTTTTTTCCCTATAGACTGCTGTGTTTCGGAATTTTTCTCAGGTGAGAATAATTCTGTGCCGCTTTTTATCTGTACATATTTTACCAGTGACAGCATAACTGTCTGAAGTTTTGTGGTCTAGGGTGTTTATTTGTCCATTCATACACTGTTAGATATATCAGATAGCAAAGTTTGTGAATGTTTTAAACGGGTCTTCCATAATGTATTGAGCACCAACTTCAGAAGTATTGGACAAGATGAAATTTGTTGTTTCCTCAATTTATTTCTTTAAATGCAGAGTTGTCTACCTTTACTATTTGTTTACTTTTAGAAACATTACATTTGGGTAAATGAATACGCATGATGTTCTAAGATCAACTTAAGGAGTAGGGGACAAGATGAAATTTGTCGTTTCCTCAGTTTATTTCTTTGAATGCAGAGCTGTCTACCTTTACTGTTTGTTTCGGATAAGAAGGGTATCGTCTAAATATTCGATTTCTTTTCCAGCGGCAAGACAGGAAGCAATCAATGAAATCCATCTTTTGAAGTAAAGTAACAAAAGACGTCGAGACAAGGATAATTTGGCCATCAACGGACAATAGTCAGAAGCTCAGCAGTCTCTCATGGGAACTCAGAGAAAACAATACTTAATACACTTTAGGAATTAAAGTCAACATTTTCTTGAGCAGTTACGAGAATGGGAAAAAGTACGGACAGCATTCGACAAAGGAAGGCGTGTACGAGATCCCCCTTAATGAGGATTCTTTGAGTCGCATCAATAATCAGAATTGATTCTAAATGTTTCGGGAAATCAGTCTTGCGTAATTAATTCAGCGGATAGCTTTCTCCCTCGGCCGAGTAAACCGTAATCATATTGTATTGTGAGTGAAATAGAATATGGTAACATCGTTACTGGTGATAATGAAAGCCCCTACTATTCTGTAGAGTATCAGCAATCAGCTCGCCAAATTAAAATACCACCAATCGATAGTCCCGCCATTATTCCGTTTAAATAATTGTAAAGAAACAGGAAATCGCAGTTTCGTACCTTGGTATCGTCTTTGATATGGATTCTATAAGCGAACATAATACGGGTCTATTGCGATGAGCTTTATCCGAAACCTCATAAAGATTTCACGTATAATACACGGATTATAGCCCAGATAATGTCACGGGATTAGAAACATTTCTGCTTCTAGCAAATGTGCTGAATAGTCATAAATTACCGGCCTTCCCTTTCCCTACAATCTTTTATGGCCGTTTCTTTTCTCTTCATCGATGGAGAAGGTAAAATATAAACCGATTACAGCAATTATGTTGATCGGTCGGTTAATTTTATCTGCTGTAAGGTGTGCCGCCAAAATAAAGAAAGCGTGTTTCAAAAATGTAGTCGATCCATTTTTGTATGTGTTGTCATGCCACTAAATTGTACATAAACCGTATAGTATAGCAACCAGTGGCATATCTAGGAAAACTGCGCCTGGGGCAAGCGCTGAAATCGCCCCTTCCCCCTTTCAACATCTGACACCGGTGGCTTCTATGGTTGCATGTTCATCAGATTCAACTTTAATTTTTTTCGTTGTTGTTGTTGTCTTATTTTTTTACTTTTGCATTTTTGCGCCCTCCTGTCACCCGGGGGCACCTGCCCCACTTGCCCCCTCCCCTACCTAGATACGCTACTGATAGCAACGTCACCACGTATTCTTTTCGTTTAAGGTTTGTTTTAGGGCT
Source organism: Eucidaris tribuloides (assembly GCA_001188425.1). Classification (NCBI taxonomy): domain Eukaryota; kingdom Metazoa; phylum Echinodermata; class Echinoidea; order Cidaroida; family Cidaridae; genus Eucidaris; species Eucidaris tribuloides. The sequence continues at coordinate 51,341 of JZLH01S0412406.1, read as the reverse complement.
ATGTATGAGAACACAAACACCACAAAGATCGATAGATAGATAGATAGATAGATAGATAGATAGATAGATAGATAGATAGATAGATAGATAGATAAATAGATAAATAGATAGATAGACAGCCAGACAGACAGATAATAGACAGACAGATAAATAGACAGATAAACATATAAATCTACAGACAGATTGGCTCTAATAATAGGTGAAAAGGTCTAGTTACGCTAGTAATGCATTGTGGCTAATAATAGTTTAACAATAGATTAATAGTTTAATAGTTGATTGCTACAATAAACTATTAATGGCCACAATGCATTACCAGCGTAACTATGTCTTTATATAGATAGAGGGACAGATAGATAGATAGATAGATAGATAGATAGATAGATAGATAGATAGATAGATAGATAGATAGATAGATAGATAGATAGATAGATAGATACGGAGTAACATCAATATTCATTATTTACACGCTTTCAACAATCTCGTAGTTTAATTTTCATTTTATTGGACTGGCAAAATATAGGTTTTATTTAGATGTGAACATACTCAGTAATGTCAGGTGATAAAGCCTATTTTTTCGATCGTCTAGCTTTTCATGACTGAGCTGAAGGAAAAGCACGCCACGATATACCATACTACGGTCTGAATATACTTGGCACAACTCTATCTGATTCTTTTTAAGTAAATCAAAAGTAAATTGCTAGCTTTCAGATACTTCCTGCAAACTGCGGCCATTGTTTGATACTCAACAATATTTGTTCATTTTTTTTCCGTTTTTTCGATTAGTTCTGTCAAAACATTAATGTAGACAATCTTTTATTTACTCTATACATTTTGCTCTCTTGTGTGTCTGGTCTCATGAGGCTATACAGTTTTAGAAAATATACTGTCGAGTTACATTTTACAGTTGATAAAATTATTTAATTACAAATAACATTATATATAAGTCTTATGACAATTCTTCATATTTTGCCCGACAAGACATCACTGTCTGAAGTATGTGTATTCATGGAGTTGAAGTGCAAAATGAGTTATGAAATTACTTTAGACGAGAAATTAATTTACCACCCCCTCCTATTTTTCATCATCTATGTGAATGTGTTATCACCACTGCATTGGTTCCATTACAACAAATTAATGAGTTACTGACTTAAGTTTAATTAACAGAGTTGATATCACGTTGGTGAACAATTAAAACTGATAAGAAATTATACCCAGAAATTGAAACTGTATCCTGCAGCATTAAGGCTTCACATAAAAGGGCACACTGACCATCAAACAATTTTGCGAGATAAAAAATGTTATAGTAATTACACAAAACATATCAATTATTAAACAGCAGACAGCAAAAGCAATTTTACATCGACTCTTTAATCGATTGTCACATAATTATCTAATGCATACATTACACACGACGATGTCGGGACACGTAAGCGGTCTGCATTCATATTTAATTCGATGAATCAAACGTTCTATTTAACAGGTTAATTTAACAGAAACTATTTCCTATTACAAAATATTACTTGTCATTGGACCGCAGACAAAATCTTTACCAATTATTTGACAAATAATAACCCCTATTCCCATTTAAGCTAAATACTCTCTGGAGAATTAGACAAAACATTTAAAGAGGAAACAATGTTGAATTGGCACGAAGAAAAACTATGTAATTGGAGACGAGGAAGAGACGTTTATATATTATTCTTTTTTTGAACTGCAGCAGTAAAACGCAAGGCGGGGAATGATTATTACAATTTCCTTGAAGTTTTGCCGACAACGGTTAACCTGTCTAGGGTTATACACTGTGAGCGCAAACCTTGTGATCCCATCAACATTCAAACCTTGAAGCGAAGCGCACCTTGGGGTCTTAACAGTATAATACAGGAAGACACGTGATAGCAGAATATGATGAATTACTGTTGACAATATGCATCGCTATGATCGCTTTCTTTTTCTTTGGCATGGTGGCGGTGGTGGTATCGGGGCTGCTAATCCTAAATTTACAGACTGCCCTCAACGGTACAATTTCCCCACGTTTTCACCCTCGCTGAACTAGATTGCGGTATCAATTTTTACAAACATTAGGCCTACTTATTTAAATTTGTGCATAAATATTTTTCTTAATAACTTCCTAAATTAACCTCAATTGTATGCTAGCATACCTCGTTGGAACACGTATCGTGACGTTGATTCCCCTCCCCCCCACCCCCGGACACCCACACCCCCACCCACACCCTCACACACACACACACACAAATAATCCTCCATGTTCTAAGTGTCTTTGATAAGGTCTAAAAATAAAGCCCTGAAAAAAATTGTATTTCAAAATGATTATTTAGTGCTTTAAGTGAAAATCGTAAGTTGACCGGATTCACCTGCCCATTTCCTCCCATAGACTTAGTGTGTCTAGATCGAGGTTTTTTTTTACTCGCCCCAAGTACTAATTTTTTATTCATTCATATCTTGCCAGTGGCAGCATAAATTTCCAAACTTTTGTAGTCTAGTGTGTTCACTTGTCCATTCAAACACTACTACAATTTTTTAATTTGAAGTTCCACAATGTTAGCCTATTACCTTAAATAAATAAGCAATTTGTCAAAACTTGCGGGGTGATTTCAAGTACAGTGTTGAGATAAAATAATCTGCTACACCAGGCTCCAAAACTGGGCTCAGTGTAATTTGCCATAGATAGCACTAACACAACACCCAGTGACATCACAAACGATTCACAGTGTTGCCAAAAGTTACGCCGACGACCAGAAAATATGGAAAAATCAAACAAAACATGTCACCAAATCCATATTGGCTGTCAAATATATTGAATAATTCTGTAATTCGTAAGGACTGGTGTTGGCGAATGAACACATTACATGTATATGTAAATTGTCAATAGCTATGTTGGTGTTGTAACAACATTACAACATCAACACCAGATTTTAACACCAAACTTTTAATCACTAATTGTTGATGTGTCTAAAAAATGATGTTTGGCATGTTTCCAACCAAAATGAAAGGTGACACTTATGAAATAATCTTCTCAACATCTGATTTCGAGTCATTTGCTCTATAAACAGTATCACCTTCTCCAACTTCATGACAGAAAAATCAAATCAAATTTGACACACTGGAAATTGGTTTCCTTTTTTATTTCTCTCATTTTTTAAAAAGCATGTGTACAAACAATGTGATTGTACCATATATCACTTCTTATTCTCACATTTAATATGTAATATATCAAATGACTTCAACCTATACATGAAATTGACAAACGAGCTACAGAAATATGTAGAAATGAGAAATCCCTCCTGCTTTTACCTGGTAGCTAAAATAAACACAACAACAAATGTAATTACCCCCTTTTTCAAAATACCATAACTTTTCAAAGAAACGGTTTTGAGCAAATTAATTTGGCAAGGGTGTTTCTGCACTAATTCACTAACTTCTGTGTGAAAATGCGATTGATCCGTCGAGTCATGCATGAGTGATCATGCATTAAAAGCAAAAATGTCACTATTCAAAAGTCACAAGGGTCTTTTTGAGGGATTTGTGACACAGGATTTTGACAAATTCTGTTTCTGTTGAATGATTAAGTGCTATTTGTCTTAATCATCTATCATTTGACCCACTTACACCTCTTTTGGAACCTTTCGCATATTTTACACTTCAGTGAGCTCAATTTAAAAATGTCCATCCTTATATTGTAAAATCCATTAAGTTTATTGAAATATTAAAATCCGATATTTTTCAGCAAAATGTAACTTAACATGTTGTACGAACGTAAGATGTTGTAACCATGTCATGGTTGAGTGAGCACACTTTATAAATAAAGCACAAAATACCATTAGTTACCATTATTTGGCATAAGAGATGACTCCTGTGACTTTTGAAAAGTGGCATTTTTGCCTTTCATGCATGCTCACTCATGCATGGCTTGACGGATTAATCTATTTTCACACAGCAGGTTATTGTCAATGAGTGTAGAAATGTCCCTGCCACATTATTTTGCTAATACTTATTTCGTTAAAAAATTATGGTAGTTTGAAAAAGGGGGTAGTTACTTTTGTTGTTGAGTGTATATCTGCTAGGTTCATTTAAGATGCAATAGCATCATGAGTTGAACCCACATGGGTTCACTTCCATACAAAATTAAATATAAATGTACACTACATGTTGGGGTGCTTGGTAAAATAAAACATATTAAATTTTCATTCAGGCAAATTATCATTGACAAGTTAGACTCTTTCCTTACAATATGATCATTTAACAAGCCCAAAATAATTTAATCTACAAATTGATATTGTATAGCAAAGTGGGTGATATAGCTGCATCTATAAGTACCAGGTATTTTCAGACATAAAAATTATGAAAATGCAGTGGTGAAGTGATTTTTAACCTAAATAAATATGTTATAATTCTTAAAGGAGGATTTTTGGATCTGACTTTTGATAACAATGTTTACTCAACCAAACTAATGCGAATTATGAATACACAGTACGACAGTGTGAGTGCTGTGCAGTACAACATTACAAAAGATGTGAAACACAGTAACGGAAATATGAAAGTTTTCAGATTTCCTAGAGAAATTTTGAGTTTACTATACGCAGGTCTTTTGTTGTTTTGTGCAATGTCAATGCAAGTATATCCTTGTTGGGGAAAGAAATTTTAAAGATTTGCTAAAATAGGCAAAATTGCAATGATAGTCAGATCCCTAACTCCTATTCATAAGTCTACAATGCTGCCAACTGGGATCAATAAGTTTCATACACATACCAAAATCAACTCTATAGATCTCATTTAACAGACCAGGAAGACATAATTTTTTCCATACACATCTACATGTTACTGTCAACAGAGATTAAATGGGATTCAACAAAGAACAAGTTTGATATTTTTGATGTTTTGCAACAAGAAAAATAAATTAACTGAATGCCGACCCATTTCCATATGAATCCCATATAAAAGGATTTTTACACCCCAGTATTTCATCGTCTAGAAACACGCTATAGACAGATATCTCGATCTTGTTGTTGTTTTGGGGGTAGCAGGGGTGTTAAAAAACATTTTTCAAATGTTGAGATAAATAGTAGGAATGTATGTATGAGAGACTGAGAGAAATGGAATAAAATAAAATTGTGGCTTGACATACACTGATAGTCACTACATCATAATCAAATTACATAAATATAAAATCATAAAACAAAAATGTGAACATCGTGCAATAAACGCAAAACGTAATTTGTAACAGAATTTGTGAACGTAAACATAACACCAGCAGCAAAGAATATAATCAATGTTCCAAACATTATACATATGCCTGGAATTTTCGTAAATACTTTTGATAATACTCTGCTTTGATACAATATAACATAAAACCATAAAATAAAATGTTTGGTTGAGGTTTTCCTCCCCTTTTTGATGGAAGTTGTCATCCACATTTCTGACACACACATGTGGATATTGTAGTTACATGTTCAGTCATAAGTAAACAAAAATCGAATTGAACTGTACATGATGATATATCTATAACAGTACTCTCTGAACAATACAGCATTGAATAAAATTTATAGATTTGTTTGTTAGTTTTGCTGATACATATTTTCTTTACTTTGGGTAAATTGTATCTTTTAAGTATTAATTTAAAATGAAGAGTGCGATGGACATATTGCAATCCTGTTTAGCATATAATTTACAATGTAAGGTTATACCCACCCAAAGACACTTTCAGCATAAACATATGTGACTTTCTCCCCATTTTATTTACAGTTCTTGTCAGAATTTACAAGAAATAATATGAAATCACTAAACAGGAATGCAAATTCTATATTCCACGCTGTATTACTTTCGATACTGAGTGATATTCCAAGTAAACTACATGCCTAATACAAAAGCATAATAACATATATGAGTGGTGATGTAAATTTCACGAAACAAATTTCATTGTACAAAAATATGTGTGAATTTTTACTATAAAATAATACAACCTTTAGAGAGTACATAGAATAACGAGTAAATTAAAAATCTGTACAAAAAAAAGGTTAATATTGTACCAACATCACTTTTCAGAGGGTGGAAAGCAATAATTGCCTGACCACTAAAATTAGTATTTTAATTTTTGGAAAAAAAAAAGAATGAGGGGGTTCGCTAAGGATAATTCAATGTTTCATATCATAAACAGAAGGCATAACTCTCAGTTCATAGCAAAGCCTAGACCTATAGATACTGAATAACTGATAATCCTGATAATTACTGAAAATGGCCATGTAACCTAATCACATGATGGTGCAGTAGTGAACGGCAGTTTGGGGTACCTAGTACTTGACAATACTGCAAAAGTAAACCTGTAGTGGTGATCACAAAAATTCAAACAACTTGGAGATTTGGTAGTAATTTTCTAATTTTTATATACAGGGTGGCTCAGAAAGAATGCAACACCTGTGATCGCTAGTTTCTTCACCATCATCAGCAAAATATCATTGGTTTTTTTTGTTTCGTTGGTTAGAACATTCTTTTTCCAACAAAAGGATACCTTGATCATTGATTTTTAGTCAGGAATTTGGATCCGAGGGCCATTTTTCTGAGACAATGTCATTTCCCAAATTTCCTACTTTTTCAACTCCACCAATCCTCGGAAGATCAAGATTTTCTTGTGTCAAGATATCTTGTGTCTACCATTCAACAGGTTAAACAGAGAAGTCCTTTCAGTTCAGTGCACAAGAGTTGAATATTGAACAAAATAGAATTGCCAAGTTTGTTTCAAGTTTGACAGCTTGTTAACAATTTTCCATCTTGTTTTCAATCAATCTCTCCATTTAATTCCTTCTTTACATTAGTCATTTACAGGACAGAACAATGAGCACTAACTACAAAGCAAACACAATTTACCGACAGTCAAAACAATTAGTATGCACTTTTCCAGCTCTCAATTTCCTACTCAATTTGCATTTTATTCAAAACAGAAACTACGATCCCCATTATAACAATTATTTCATAATTATTACTAATACGCATCCACTACCCACTTTAAAATATTGCAATTAACAGAATCAAAACAAGCAGTGATCAGCATAAAGTGCCCTTTAAAAGAGTTTGTGTCAACACTTAATCTTTTTCACTTTTTTTCGACTCATATTGACTTTGCACATTCCCAGTTGAAACCTCATCTACCATAACTGAACAGACAACTAGATCTAGCATCATACATTCCCAATATGGTGGAATCACAACTCACAGTGCCGTCAACAGTAAGCACGCCTGTTTTGAAACCCCCTTTTTTTATAATCCGACCACACAGTGAGTTTTCTGGACGATTAATCAACTACTTGGTTGATTGAGCTTGCCGATATGGGGACCGATGTTTACAATGTAAATTTCAATTTTGAGACTGGAAAACTTGTGTTTGCTATACCGAAATGTTGTTATATCAGTGTTTTGAATATCCCCGCGTCCACTGGATTAAAGTACAAATACAATAAAAATTTCCAAAAATTCACACTTTCAACATGAAATTTGCACCCTAACTCAATGCACCCCTCAAGTTTGTTTACGCACATATTTTGGGCTCAATCTACAGTGCATTATTTGATCATAAGTGTCCACTGTGTTAACTTTTCCTCACAATGCATAACAAGAAATTGAGTTATCACTGGTGTCACTAGACAGTACTGTGAACAATGAATCCACCAAATCAGTTTAGACATTGCTAGTAGTTCTAACATCATTGAGCTAATTTTCATCCTACCAGTGGTGCATGCTAGTGACAACATGTCCAAAGGGCCACGACCATATCTATGTGTATCATCTGATTCTGACCGAGTGTTAACTATGGATTGTGCATGGAACTAGAATGGATCTACAACTCACAACAGTGATGATTCCTGAGTAAAAAAAGGGGGGAGGGGGACAAATAGTTCAATAATGGTGAAGGGTGATGAAATACTACAGTGTGAATGTGAGACTATTTGATTTCGCTATAACACATATTCTCCATAGACCCCAGCACAAGATATCTCATACTTAGTTTCCAACGGGTTAACACTTTTTTCATCATGCTGTTTCTGAAATAAATGCTTATTCGGTTTAGGGTCCTAAATCGAATTTGTTTTGCCATTTACTCGCCATCCCTTACATCAAAAATCTTCATGGCCATACAAATATTTTTACATCAAAAAAAAAAGAGTCATCATTACCATTCTACCTCCATCTTTAAATCATATTCAGTCAAGTTACAAACATATTTTTAAAAGGTCATTTTTTTTGTTATCCAGACTGAAGCATTATTAGAGTGAAAATCAGTTTAGAGATATTTAAGTAATTGACACGAACACAAGAATCTCCAATTGATTGATTCAGCCTATCCTTCTCTATATTATTCCTATCTACAAGTATCAACATATTTCTGTACATAATTTATATATAATTCTCTGGAATGGCATTATTTTATTTTATATTTATCATACATTCACTTCCATATTCATATCCATGTACTCTTCAATCAAGGCTTTAAAAACAATTCTAATGCAACTTTTAGTCATTATTTCTTAATTCATTTAAAACTATTGATTAAAAAAACCCTACAATACTGAAAAGATCTGTGTCTGACCAGGTTCCTGGCCTAAAATTCACATGCCCTATGGGAGGAACACACAAAATATCATGTGTTGGGTTTTTCTGTAATCATTCCATCCGTGTTGTCAAGAGTACAGTGTAAGTCTCATTTATGTGATGAAACAATCACCACAGCCAAAAATATGCTACATCACAGAACAAAAATGACATGATTTCCTTGAGTAAACCTACAGCAGTCAACAGCTTTCATACACTTTGATATTTGACAGGAGAAATAGTTACATATTATGTGTGTTTCTGAAGGCAGCTACACACCACATGACATGAAATTCAACAACAAAATCATTTTATTGTGCGATGTGCAACGATTTTTGACGTGACAAGATGGTTTTAGCAAAGACCGAACATGATGGGTCTATCTGCCATGATGTGTGCGGTATGCATACAGCAATCAACGCACCATGTGGTAACCTCCAGCCAATTGCAAGGAGATTATCAAATGTGCCAATTTTGCAAACAAGGTACAAATAGTACACTGTTGATTTCTGCTTACTCGGTGTAAAGTCAACGTCAACGACAACTGAAAACATCTCACGACAAATCATCTTGCTGTGATCCACAAGCACACTAGTTCTACCAGAGGTCTTGGAGATCTGGGCCCACATTCTAAAAACTGTCCGAGGAAGAAAGACAGATGATGGTTGTAGTGGGGAATGTGTTCCTGTCACATACTACAATTTGTTAAATCAGATAGTGTCATTGTGACATATAGCATGTGGTTGGATGCCTGAATGCCACAAATTCTGTTTAGTTCATTATAAAAATGAGCACTCCTGGTCCAGAGTCTATACTGCCAATGGAGATTTTCTGCGCACAGGTTACTATAGGCTCTGGATTTTAAAAAAATAACTGATGCAAACAAATCCACCAATATTACTACAGTTGGGTGTATGTGGTCCATATACTAGACCACATACATAGTAGGTGTGATGAGTGCCTCTGAGTAGTCATGCTGAGAAGGATAAAGTCAAAGATAAGGTTCTCATCTTCCAAGGACAATTTGTCAGAGTATGTACTCATCTCTATGACTATCCCAACTCAGGAAATCAGGATATCTATATCACCCCATTCCTTCATACATGTTCGAATCAAACTAACATGAGATCAAAACACTGTGACATTTTCACAACAATTTTATATCAGGTTAAAAAGAAGAGTAGGCCTATGTCATAATGGGATGGTAGCTAATATAACCTCACACTTCAGTACTTATCCTTGACCATTCTACAAGTGCCATAAGACCAGGTGACTCCTGCAACCCAATACCTCCAATCACTAATCTGTCACAACCGACATTTCTGGTATCAAACAGTTTATACAATGCAAGAGTGCAGTATAGTGGGGCTGTTGTCCCTAACGGTGATAGCTTGACAAGCCCATCGCTAAAACAGTTGCTAATCTGTGAAAAACTTACTGATAAAAGGCAGCCACATGTATACCGGTACTTTTACTCACCTGATTTACAAGGGATAATCACCTGTGAAGCCCACGTCAACAAGAGCACTCTGGCAGATTAATGCAGTACGGGGCACAACAAATTCTAACTTTATAAAATGGCATAAAGTATGATACAGCACAGCCCACAAGAAGGAACAAAAGGCACTGGTTTCCATGACAGCACATCATGAGAAGCAGACTGGGACACGTTCATCCCCCTCCCAGAATTTCGGTAAAACTGTTCCTCATATACAGTAATACATGTATGTGATGTGTCACATGTAAGATTAGCTGTACAAGATATCCATGAAGTCGCATCCATAATTACAAGAAGTAAAACTCAGAAGTGTTTGTAATTGAAATACTCGGGAAAGTTGGTATCATTTTATTATATCTACATCATGGACCAGCCAGGCCGGTTGGGTGGATTACATGCTCCTGGCTTTCAATCACAAAATCAAGAATAAGATGTGAA
>JZLH01S0412406.1:28661-39229 GCA_001188425.1 Eucidaris tribuloides | reverse complement strand
CATTGTCATATTTTCTTTAAATTTAAGGCTCGGAGCATTTACGCGGATCACCAATTCGTCTTAGTGACGAATTTAAAATCTAGTTTATTTTAATTTTCTTGGAATTCTTCAAAAATGACTAGGTATTTAAAGAGATAGGCTAATTCATTTGTGGAGCTTTAAATTAAAAAATTGTCAAACTTTCCTATCTGAGCTACATAGTAGTGTTTAAATGGACAAGTAAACACTGTAGAATACAAAAGTTTGGAAATTTATGCTGCCACTGGCAAGATATTAATGACTGAACAATTAGTACTCGGTGTGAGTAAAAAACAGCCTAGATCCACACATAGCAAGTCTATGGGAGGAAATGGGCAGGTGAATCCGGTCAACTTACCATTTTCACTTTTTTAGAGCACTAAATAATCATTTTGAAATACAATTTTTTCAGGGCTTCATTTTTAGACCTTGTCAAAGACACTTGGAGCATGGAGGATTATGTAGCTCACAATTTTTTAACTGTGGTAAATGTTAGCCAGTAGCTTTAAACGCATTATTCACTGATAGTAACTAGAACGTAAGAACGTAACCTTAATATTTTGTATTTAAAATGTGTAAAATGCTACCAACAATTATTACAAAATATTGTGATAATTCATTTCTAGTTTACCATTACTTTTGATAATTGTCCCTATTTTTCATTTGTTTATATATTACATATTTGATGTCAGATTTCTAAAAAGATAATGTATTATTTGTATTCATATCTTTGTAAACCAGAGAAAATCAAATTTATAATTGGATAATAAATGTCAATATCAGTATCAATACCAATATTAATATCAATATCAATAGGACTCACCTCCTTGCTGTTGTAGCTGGTTCATGGATGGCTGTGTCTGCTTCTTGTACCTATCCCCCGGACTCAAGGAATCCAGACTGATGTTTACCTTTGAGCCTGCCCATATTGTAGCTTTCTGAAATATTGGAAGGTATACAAAGAGATGAGTTTATTTCTGGTGCGCATGGCCTTGGCATTGCTTTCTCACAATTTGCGTAGTGCTACTGTCCCATTACCCGTTACAAGAGTCCAGGGCTACCTTGGCTATAATTGAATATTCAGTTAAAGACAGAGTATGGGATTTGCACGTCAGAAAACGGTAAAATGAATGAAATGAGCTCAAATCGTCCACAATGTGAAGATTAGTATAAACACCTGGCATAGAGCCTTTGGGTAGAATACGTAGTTTTGGTGAAAATCTGGACATTTAAACTTCAAAATTTACAGTGACGTTAACGTGCACGGGCCGTTCCAAAATTGCTCGATCAGCCGTTAGCCGAAGGTCGCATGGAGTTTAGCCGTTTAATGAATCAGTGTGCTCCACTGGTCATGAGATCGTACACATAACCGCAATTCGCAATTTGAGCAAAATTTAAACTCGCTGAAAGAACAATATTCTGGTAACATATCGTTTTTCTCATAAAACAACAGATTAATTACGTACGGATCTCAAACTTTCAACACACCATTTGTAAGTACTAAACTACCGTTTGGTATTGATAATGAAGGGAAGTAATGGACTTGCAAATCCTGGAATAGATCTTTAAAGGCATTGTATAACATAACATTTAACAAATTTTAACATGCTCCAAGTGTCCTAGTGTCTTTGAAGGTCTAAACATGAAGCCCTAAAAAAATTACATTTCAAAATGATCATTAAGTGTTTTAAAAAGTAAAAATCATTGAGAGACTGTTTCTGTTTCCAACCCCCCCCCCCCCCTCCACAGACTGCTGTGTTGCGAAATTTTCATTGGCCGGGAATAATTAATGTGGCAATGTTTTTACAAGTGACAGCATAGCTGTCTGAACTTTTGTGTTCTAGGGTGTCCATGTCAGATAGCAAAGTTTGACAATTTTTTAAAAGGGTCTTCCACAATGTTATAAACTGTTTTTAAGAGTATGTGGATTATTATTCTACTAGCTGTAAGTTCAGGAGAGGACCCCCCCCCTCAAAAAAAGCTACAGTAGCTTCTTTTTTAGGATGGAAATCTGAGGTTTGGACAATACAAAATCTGGCTTCCAAGCTGAAAGATTCTATCAATTATGCATTTTCACTGAAATTTGAGATACAAGGTTAATACAAGGTTAATCCACCAGTGATACATCCAAGACTGGTAGATCACACACCATCCTTTGTTCCTGAAAACATACTTCTCATCCCCAAATCTAAGAAGTACAGGCAAAATGAGGGAAAAATTTGACAAATAGGGATATTCCTAAATATTCTTTGCATTACTATACAGTGCGTATCAAAAAAAAGTAGACACTCAGAAAAAAAATTATTACACAAAAATTTCATGATCTAGAGATTATTTTTGATATGAATAATTTACCTTGGACCTAAGCTATCTGATGACACTGTTGGTACTGAAAGTATTTCAGGCATGAGTGAGCACAGCCCACTTTTGTCCAATGGGCCAAAAATGCATTTGTACACAGAATTGTGTTCTTATAGTCAATGTTTAATGCCTCACAGACCGGTGCTGCAGAAGCTCTCAACTGATGTGCACAAGGATTGAATCCTCAGCATGCTCAGAGAAGAGCTAATATCAATTTTTTGGACAAAAAAAAAAAAACTGAAGCAATGATTCAGAAGTACCCCCCTAAAAATGGAGAAAATGTCATGTTTGCAAGATGAACTGTGAATTGAAGGAAAATCTGCATTTCTTGTTTTTGATGGGGTGGGGTGGGTTGTATCTGAATATTGCCTTCATTTTATTGCGCTTCATTTTAAATTCTCATCATGCTCAGAGAAGAGCTATAGCAATCGTGACAAGACAGACAAAATTAAAGCAATAATTCAGATACAACATTACACCCATCCCCTGAGAAAAAGAAAAAATGTTTTTTCTAAATTCAGGAGATTATCTGCAAACACGACGTGTTTCTTCTTTTTATGTGCGTGGTATATCTAAATCATTGCTTCATTTCTGTGTTTGTTTTTTGTCAAACTTGATATAGCCTTCTCGGAGCTGCTGAGGATTCAATCCTTGTGCACATCAGCCTGTAGAGCTTCTGCCAGCACCGGTAACGCGACACGGCATTTAACTATGACATAAGACACAATTTCTTGTGCGCAAATGCAATTTTTGTCGCCGATGCACAAAGCGGGTGTTGTGCCACTCATGCGTGTAATACTTCGAAATACCAAACAGTGTATCAAATAGTTTAGATCCAAGGTAAATATTCATAATAAAAAAGTAAATCTCAAAATCGGGACGAAAAATTTTTTAATAATTTTTTTTCTTAGGTGTCTACCTTTTTTGATACACATCTGTATAGAAATCATAATAACATTTATTTCCTCCTGTATATCATAGAATTACAAATGAAATATAGTGACAAAAAATCATAAGTTATAACCGGAAGAGGGCGATTCCCTAAAAGACAGGCTGCCGGACACGCCTTAAAACATTAACAAATACAATAATACAGTATAACAGATAAAACCGAAAGTTGTACTAAATGAAAATGTACAAAGAATAAAAATAAAAAAATATATTACAGATACGAATAAAATACACACACAACTATATAGTACAAAAATGTATTACTCTATAACAGAAAAATGACAATTAAAAATAATAACAAAAAAACCTTTCGTAAGACAATGTATGAATGATTTGTAACTTCATTATAATAGACCGTCTATAAAATATGTCATGAATGGCTATGTATTATTTTAACAAACAATGATTTTTTTAGAGTTCGGTTTAAAATCATTAATTGAAACAAACAATTCTAATGGGTGTTAATCAGTTCATTCAGGAGTTTTGCCCCATGAAACGAATTTTGTTGGAAGACGCAGTTTTGTGAGTTGAAATACGGACTTTTTCATTGATCTGAGTCGGGTAATTTATGAATTTCACAATTAACTTCGAACCATGTGACAAAACTTATCTGGGAGAAGGTTATGCATACATTCATACAGTAAAGATACATTGATGAAATGTGGACAATATCTTTGAAATTTTTAACGACTTTTAAATTCATGGATAAGAGGCTCAGTGTGGTTCGAATGGTGCATCAGAACAATGCGGTGATAATCCTTTTTCATGCCGAACTATAATGCTTTTCAATATTAGCGAAATATGTGCTTCCCCACACGAGAGAGCAATATGTCAATAAGGGATATAAGGAACAGTATTAAACTTTGAAGTATTCGAATATTGGCACAAAACAGGGTCAATAGTTCCAAAACATGGATAAAATATGTTGTTTTTTGGCCAAACAATAGGTTCGATGGAAAAATACGGGGACCAGTTGCCAGGTCCTTTGAAACCAAGATGTCTTATGAGATCAGGACTTACGGACGGGTGTGTAGGGCGCGTGAATCTGGGTTGCATCATCTGTTTGGCAGTGGGGTTGGTCACTGTCATATTATACCAGGCGATTTGTTTGGTTCATTGGCTGAGACCTGAGAAAAGATCGAACAAGAGATTACATAATTATTCACCACAAATTTTATACAGTGGTTCAATATAGCTGATATTCAGTCCTTAAACTTAACATCTGAGTCACATATCTGCACCATAATAGCACATAAAGTCTATTAGAGGGTTTGAAATCCTTGGCAGTTAAGAGTTAAAATAGGTCAGATATTAGTTTAACAGGAAATGGAGATTACAATCTTAGTTCAAAAAGCCAAAGTCTGCGTAAAAAAATTATTTATCAGAATGACTGTATCAAAAATAAAACTAAAATACATGCAGAATGTAAAATGGCCAATAATACTCTAAATGCCAAAAGCACATCATTATTGAGTTGTCTCTCCATTATTATAAGAGATAGGCACCATGCCATTTCAAGAATGATTTTGCCAATGTACACATTTCAGTAACTTTGCTGCATAGATGATTATTAAAAATAATATATTTCTTTCAGTTTTACTGTATAAATACATATATGTGAAAGGTTATCATCAATCTGTTTTTCCGTTAACCAATATTAAAATAATCACCAGTATTTCAGGTTTATCAGCGTTCAATCAAGCGTGATTTCATTTTAGAGTTTCAATAGAAAATCAATTCATTACATGTACAGTAAGTAATACACTAAATTTGTCACAGTCATGGGACATCATAACAAAACTTAATTAAAATCATTACAAAAATCTTAAATTCTTTACAAACATACAATAATCATTAGAATGCACGATGTGATTTCAGCATACAAATATTTTTCATAAATTTTCACAAGAACAGGATATGAGTGAAACTGGTAAGAAAAATGAGAGCAAGAAACATTGATGCAAAGTGTGAAATTACTACAGTTCTCATTATATAGTCCAGCACCCAATGTAGTAATATATGCCACTCTAGTTCTAAATTAGCTGGCAGATCAACTGTAAGGCATACATAGACTTATTTTTTTCTTTATTTGGGGGGGGGGCATGACAGAACTTTCAACAGCTACAACATTTAAGTACTGGATTTTGAACATAATATGAACAACTCATCAAATATGTCACACCCAGCTTTCAAGTCTTCAAAGATATACATCAAGCAAAAGAAATAGCTAATCCCTTGTGTGCCCAGCACAAAGGACATGAACACTGTTCAGTCTTCACAGATTTTATGTCCTTTCTGCTGGGAATATGCTACATACATGTTCACAATGTACATTACACTACCATGAACAATCCCCTGAAGGCTTTGAAAGGACAGAAAACAGAACAGTCAATACAGGTATATATACAGGTACATTTACATGACAGGAAAATACATTACTTTTTGAAATTCAGACAAGATAGAACAAAGCGACAGTAATTTTACATATGTATATTCAATGCAAACATTTGTTCATCAATACTTAGAGCCAAAGCTGCGCTCACGGCCTTCCCATATGAACAAAAAGTTATTTGTTATCAAACAGCATATTGTCAATGTAATCATTACTGTATCAAAGTATATCATGTAAACATTTAATATAAAAGTTGTTCCTTTTAAACATATTATGAAAAGAAATACCAATGCTTTAGCTTTTGATTACATGTAGGAACAAATGCATTAAATCTAATGCAATAAAGTTTTGACAGGAATGTAGATTTAGGATGGATATGTACACCGCCTCAATCGTTTTTTTTTTCGGTATGTTAACACAGCCGGTGTTACATCATGCATGTATTAAAGAGTTTGCAGAAAAATTACAATGTCGTTTACAACTGCGAAAAAAAAAGTTTTGAATGACAGAAAAAAGAAAAAATTTAAATAATCACCTAAAAAGAGGAAAAACCAGCAAAAATAACTCACTTGGACTTGAAGTGCAGAGTCTTTTTTTTCTTAAATAATCCTAGGCTAGCTACGTAATACAAACCACTATAACAATAATGGCCACTGTGAAGAAAGAATTGTTTTTATTTGCTACGATTAATTTAGACTTACAAATTGCAGCTCATGAATTTCGTTGAAAAACTGAGCCCACATGACTCCGTCTTTCCAGTGATAAAAAATATCAGTTATTACTCCTAAGTATATCACAATGTATTATTAGCTGCTATTAATGCCCGGTACCGTAATGCACAACCAGACGCTTTTGTTTTAAGTAGTGATTTGTCGATGAATGCACACTTTTAAGATGATTGGTGTGTATAATCCAATCGTTAACAAAAACCAGACATGTGTCGATCTCCTGGTTTACCGTATCAAATTTTGTTTGTTTGTTTGTTTGTTGGGTCTGTCACGTTTGCTTATCCTGTGCCAAGCGTTTGTCTCATGTCCATACCATTTTTTATCCATTGATTAGCCTTGAAAAGTGATTGCCGTGGGCCTGGAACATAATGTAATGTAAATCATATTAGGAATATTTCCACTTACAATGCATCTAGTGATGAGATCTTATTATTTTTTTCAAACTTGTCGTCTATGAATATGCCAACTTGCATACATCAGTCAGTTGCTATGTCCAGCAGCTATTAGGATTGCAAAGAGCAACTTTTGGCCAGAAAAACGTATGCATAAATTTGAAACAGTTATAAAACTGGCTTCTACTGCATCTGTTTACACCACTACTAGCCTACCATCATAGTGGGTTGTGTTCATCCCTGTACCCACATGTTCATGTCCCATCATGGCAAGGAACGCGTTTCTGTTTAAAATGAGCCAACATAGCATTCGGCGGTTAATATTAGTTTCTACTTTTACACTGCCTTGTTTAATCCTGCTCAAAAAGTTTCACTTGTATTGTGACTGAGCTAAACAAAACATAACAGTCTAGTAAATCTAGACAATAATGGTTGAGCAGATGATTAACATGTCATCCTCTGATTTAATACTACATACTATTTTAGTGACGGGGTGGGGGGGGGCTGGGGAAGGCATCAGAGTGGAGTAAAACAGGGTCACAAAAGGGGGCACTGCAGAGAGGAGCCCAGAAATGGCCAAACAAAGGAGCTGAGGAACAGGGGAAGGGACTTGAGAGGTAGGGTCTGGGTGGGGTGGAAGTAACTGAGAATAGTGGAGTAGAACGAGAAGGAGGTGGGGATAGGATGGAGGTGGGTTACCGAGAATGGTGCGAGTAGAACTTGAGAGGGGTGGGGTAGGTGGGGTGGGCTACCTAGATAGTTGGAGTAGAACCCGAGAAGGGGTGTGGGGGATAGGAGTTGGGGTGGGCGTACAGAATGGTTGGGATAGGAACTGAGAAGGGGTGGGGTTAGGGTGGGTTGGGTGCTGTAAAATGGTGGAGTGACGAACCCGAGAAGGGGTGGGGTAGGGTGGAGTTGGGTACAGAATGGTGGAGTTAGGAACTGAGAAAGGGGTGGGTTAAGGGTGGGTTGGGTGTAAGAATGGTGGAGTAGAACGAGCAAAGGGGTGTGGGTAGGGTGGAGTGCGGGTACCGAGAAATTGTGGAGTAGGACCTGAAGAAAGGGTGGGGTAGGGTGTTGGGTGTGAAGAATGGTGGGAGTAGGAAGTGAGAAGGAGGTGGTAGGGTGAGTGGCGCGTACCAAGAATGGTGGAGTAGGAACTGAGAAAGGGGTGGGGTTTAGGGTGGATGTGGGGTTACCGGAGGGAATGTGGAGTTTAGAACTGAGAAGGGGTTGGAGTAGGTGGGTGGGTGTGGAATGGTGGAGTAGGAACGAGAACGGGCGATTGGGCGTAGGGGGACTGGTACGAGGAATTGGTGGAGTAGAACTGAGAAGGGTGGTGGTGACTGAGAAGGGGGTGGGTGGGACTTGAGAAAGGTGTGGGGGCGAGTGCCAGCTGCAACTATGCTTTGCAACTTTCTAATATTTCACAACAACCTTTCACCAAAGGATGAAAAGTATTTTAATGTATCAACTGTTCTGAAGAAAATAAATCTTATAGAAAATTGTGAAAATGATTCGGTAAACACAATACATGGGAAACCCCTTTATAGCGAGTTGTCATGGATCGCCGATTAGTTATATCCGGTACCTCAGTTGTAAACGTACACATAATGTGGTTCACACAAAATATAACATATATGGGACTTAGGCATTTAAACCCATCTGTTACTGCTTTTACTTGTTCTGCATTTCAAAAACATAACAGGAAAAGCTGATTATTTTCATTTATATATTTCATCCAAAGTAATAAAGGAAAACTAGCATCTCGAAATAAAGCGAGCAACCTCACGCTTCGTAACTTTGCGTGTTACTGTGAACGGGAGGCCAGCTTTGTGCTGACAGCGTGAATGTGCAGTAGTGGTGAATTGCACTAGCACTCACATCTGACACACACACACACACTTGCAGATAGGGAAGGGACCTCACTGTATTTGTGCATGGAATGCGTGGCAGGCTAATAGGTGTCGCCGTGCGCTCTGAAATGATTGCGTTAAATTTTTGCGTTGCCAAATATTTAGAATTGGTCAGTGCCACGATCGACTTTCCATTTTCCTCGTTTTAACCGGGTAAATTTCTTATGTTTTCATTTGTTGACTTGGTTTGAATGAAAAATACCTCGTTATAAGCGCAGTATCTCGCCATTACCGAGCTCGGTTATAAACTGGGGCTCTCTTTCCATTGAAAAGCATGTAAATGAAAACCTGGGACCGAGACAATCACCTCGTTAAAGCGTGGTACCTCGCTGTATCGAGCTCGTTACAACGGGGTTCTTTGTTCAGCCACCCAACTAATCCAAATGTCTTTGTTTGAGCTGAAAGCTGGATCAAGTCACTCGGATCATTTTGAAATCAATACGTACTGAATCATAACAATTTATTTAAGGAAATTTAATCTCTATTTTAATACATATAGCATCTCCATTCAAAATCACAGCAAAACCTCCCCGCCCCCTGATTTGTGGTTGAATTGAATAGCCAATTCATGTCACAATGGTAAATATTTATTCTGTCGAACAGTATTCGTTTACTTTTGAACATCAAACACTAGGAACCTTTCAATTTTGAGAGGAGATGAGGTGCCACCTCATGGGTTACAGCTGTTCTCTACGAACATCATACCAACTTATGTAGCAATGTACATGTATAACCATTTACCAAGAAAACATTCTGGTGCATGCAGAAATACATTAAATTTTACCAGAACATTAAGGATCCAAATGACTGTAAACACCATCACCGATCCATAATATGGAAATCATAATGCACTCAATGACAAAACTTTGCCGCAAGTAAAGCATTGCACCGCTAGCTGTACTGAATGAAAGAGATCCACATGCAACCTAAATTCATTGATTCACTGTCAAAAATTAAAGAAGATCTTTAAAGGGACATTCAGCGACAGGAGGCAGTCTTAATATATAATTGGGAAAATAAATTCTCGAAAAGTTGACAACAAAACAGTCTTCACCATCTACATTTCTCCTTCCACAGTCAATTAGGAACTCTCAGTACCATGTACCATCACGGCAGGAGCAAGAGTCTATGAATTGTAATACATGTTATCACAACTTCAAACAGAAATAGTGTACTCAGGAAGATGCCAGTTTACATACCTGAACCAGTTTATGATCTTTCAGGGCAGGTTATTGATCTTATTACAGTTATTAGGCGGTACGTTTAACAATAAAACAGGTTAATAATCAAAAAAATGAAATTACGAGTGCGAATGAAAAAATATTTGAAACAGCTAAACACAGATTTTCTTACTGGGGAAAAATGAATAAAACATTACCTTTTTTTCCCTCACTGCAGAATGTAAATGCCCATTTCCATTACATTTTGGCATTGTATTAAAATCACTGCGTAACCAAGCATATTTGGTTTCATTTATTTTTCATTCATGTTCATATTTCTTATTATAATCTACGTTTTTGTTGTGAAGGCACCGCTAGCTAACTGTAATAAGAACAAGAATTCGCCTTGGAAAACTGTCTGGCTGGCAGGTATGAGTTAGAATTGATGAGAGGCCTGAAATTTACCTATCAACGAACTATTTTGTACACACAAAAACCCTGCTAACAGGCCTGAAAAGAAACTTGCAGGGCCTGAATTCAGGCATTTGGTCTGAAACCTGGCATCCCTGGTGTACTGCATTGCGGATAACAAGTTCACTACAATGTTGATCTGATCGGGAAAGATCATGCTGTGAATTAATCTCTTCTCT